>JH154344.1:23621-62930 GCA_000226015.1 Mnemiopsis leidyi | reverse complement strand
GGAGAGGAGAGGAGAGGAGAGGAGAGGAGAGGAGAGGAGAGGAGAGGAGAGGAGAGGAGCACTTTGGAATAAAATGATAGACTAGAATATTGAAATAGAATGATTGTAATAGAATGGAATAGAATGATAAAAGCATAAACCCACTTGATAGCAAAAATGAAAAATAATTTCAAATATATAGAAAGTTTGAAACCGATATTTTTCCGCTCAATTATGTTTTGAGTCGAAAATTGTCACCCAAGATTGCAAGAGTACAGCTATTTAATAAACGTTTCACTTTCTCTGAATTTTAACTATTAAAATAAAATTGAACCGAATTCTGCAAAACTTAAAATACTCGAAATATCACATCTACAGTCTGATATGTTGACTTAATGAGATCCTCAAGAGTCTGATATAAAGAAATCTGATGACTTTTTATGGTAGACTATGCCCAGGTTTCCCATCCATCGTCTATACAGACTGCTTCTCCCACGCAACATCCCCCATAGAACACTGGTCTCTCAATCGGACAGGAACATTCCTAAAGAAGGTAAAGTCATACAACTAATAAACAGTGTTTTTGGCAGCAAAAAGTTCAAAATTAAAACTGTGGACAAACAAAGATGCCTACCAAAGCATATGCGACATTTGCCGCGCCGGTTTCCTTCCAGCTAATCAGCAATACAGGAAGTGGGAGCGACAAGACAGACTTTTAGAACTTGGTTAGCAAAATTAAATTATGATGCTAACATCTGTTGCTTATAAGTTTGCCTGTGAATGCACTTAGATGTGTCTTGGATGAACTTTGATTAAGGGCCGATCACATAAAATTTAAAATTTAGTTAGTACTGCGTTAGTAATTGATAACATAAAAATTAAAATTTAGTTAGTACTGCGTTAGTAATTGATACACATTGAATTAACTCACCTGAGTACAGTGTCTTCTGCAGGAGTCACGTGACTCACATTCTCTCTCGCAGGGAGACGAGCAATCTAAGAACCTCACTCCACCGTGACATTCTGGGGTTTATGAGATTTCATCTATAAAGTAAAACAAAGCTTCATTCGCAAGGGGTTGTCCTTCAGCCTTTTGTTTACGGCTTAAACTTTAGTTATTTACAGCGCCATCATGATCAAGCAAAAATAAAGCAGTTTAAATTTATTGGTTTTTAAGGCCAATACGCAGTTGGAAATTTTCGGGTTGACCTGCAGGTAAAGACGAATTCGATGACCGAAGTTACCACAATACAAATATAATCATAGAAAGAGATAAGATAAGTGTTTGACTCACTTGACTTAACACGGAGTTTGGCTGGGGCAGGTGGCGCTGTGGTGGGGGGTGGTGGGGCTGGGGTGGTCACGTGTTTACATCCCGCCCTCCTGACACAGTCTACATACACTGTACTGTACAGGTAACACGTGCATCTGTAGGTGCAGTTGTTAGATTGGTGTTGTTAATGGAGTGTTGTTAATGGAGTGTTGTTAATGGAGTGTTGTTAATGGAGTGTTGTTAATGGAGTGTTGTTAATGGAGTGTTGTTAATGGAGTGCAGTGTTGTTACTAAGGTGTTGTTAATGGAGTGTTGTTAATGGAGTGTTGTTAATGGAGTGTTGTTACTAAGGTGTTGTTAATGGAGTGTTGTTAATGGAGTGTTGTTAATGGAGTGTTGTTAATGGAGTGTTGTTAATGGAGTGTTGTTAATGGAGTGCAGTGTTGTTACTAAGGTGTTGTTAATGGAGTGTTGTTAATGGAGTGTTGTTAATGGAGTGTTGTTACTAAGGTGTTGTTAATGGAGTGTTGTTAATGGAGTGTTGTAAATGGAGTGTTGTTAATGGAGTGTTTATGTAATAATCTTCCTACCTATTACAGGTAGGACCGAATGTTTGTCCCTTGTAATACTCAACGTCCCCTATCAGACATGTTCCTGAAAAAGTCAAATTAATAGTCTGTAAATCCTCAAACGTTTTTGTTATAATGGAATCATTGTGAAAGTCTTTTCGACATATTTACTTTGGTGCAAAATTTTCTTTTATTAATCTGATAGTAACACAATCTCAGTAAACTATGGGCAAATATGGGTAAACTTTTGCTTATGTGAATGACATCGTATCCCAGATAACCAGATTGCATGTGTTACATGGGAGCGATTTTGTTTCAAAGTGGCATGATTTTATCTTATCGAAAATTTAACCGTCCCCATGCCATTACTGGATTCTTTCTGCGATAAGCTCGAATTACAGTTTTACCGAATCCATTCAGCTTGAGAAACATTTGCTTTCCCCCATTTTTTGTTCCCATCATTTTCTATAACCTAAGTCCTTTATTGTAAGTGACAATAGCAGCGACTTGTTGACAAATTTATTAACAGCCGTCACACGACCCTTGTCTAAATATTCTTTTTCAGTAGAAAATTAATTTTTTTAACTTTATTTTTACCCTGAGGCTTTATAGGCGTTACTTCACACTCTGTGCATAGCATAATCAATTACCGTACTTCATCCGATTATTAACCACGCACTCTTAAACACTACAACTGTCAGCAACAACAAGAAGACCAGAACACCAAATGAACCTCCCAGTGCCCCTCAGGGCGACCTTCCTTCTCCTCCTGATCTCCGGCTCTCTCTCCTGTCCCGACTGTTCAGCCTGGACCGGAACCCCTGCTACCATCTGTGGGATCGACGGCGTGACATACTCCAGCGACTGTGAGCTCCTGATAGCTCTCTGCGTCCAGGGAACCATCACATTCGGGGACGGTACTGACATCAACTCTCTACCAGTCCCTCAGATTGTTGCCCAGTACACGCTCAACACCGGACCTTGTCACAATGGGGGTGGGGGTGGCAACTGTCCGAACTGCTCAGCTGTACAGGACCCTATAGCTGTGTGTGATACCTCCCTCGTTGAGTTCACCAGCAGCTGTGAAATGGCTAAAAAGATGTGCAACGACGGCATCATCAGCTACGACGACGGAGTCAACTTCAAAACAATGACAGAGTCCGACTACAGATCAAAAGTTGCTGGTTATGTAAACTGGAACGGTAAGTGCGGTGGACCGTGCCCGGCAGGAGAATATAACTCCAACAACGGACAATACGGACCGTGCAGACAATGTCCTCCAGGTGAGTTCACTCCCACCCCCGGAAGTACTTCCTGTCAGCAATGTCCCCGAGACTCCTATCAGCCTTCTCCCGGCTCTCCGAGCTGCATCTCCTGCCCTAACGGTACCGATACTATCGATAAGGGAGCTACCGACAGCTCTCAGTGTTTGGAGGACTGTGTAGCAGGACATTACTCCAGTACCGGTAAGGCACCTTGTACTCCTTGCTCTCCTGGGACTTGGACTGACACTCTGGGGTCTACCTCCTGCAGGTCTTGCGGAGTAGGGAACTACACGGACGGAACAAAGTGCGAGGAGTGCCCTATGGGAACGTTCTCCAACTCTAGTGGGGTAACATCCTGTACTGACTGCCCAGTGGGAACGTTTAGCAACGTAACAGGATCGTTAGATTGTACACAGTGTTCCCCTGGAACATACATGGACTCTACTGGGTCCCCAGCATGTCGGCTGTGCGGAGAAGGGACCTACAACAATGTGACTGGGGGCACGTCTTGTCAGAAGTGTGATGCAGGGAGCTACCAGATTGAACTAGGTAGGAACTTCTGCTTCACCTGCCCAAGTGGGACCTACCAGCCGCAGACAGGACAAAACAAGTGTTTGTCGTGCGAGAAAGGTTACTACAGAGAGACAGATGGAGGAGTATCCTGCTCTAAATGTCCAGACAAAATGACAACAGACAGCGAAGGTAGTATCTCTCGATCAGAGTGTCACTTCACTTCATGCGACGCAGGCAGCAAGGTGGTCCTGGTTAACGGTCGGGTCACGTGTTTGGCGTGTCCCACTGGGACCTACCAGAACAGAAAAAACCAGACGACCTGCATCAGCTGTCCGCTTGACAGTTACCAGGATACTGAGAGCTCCATCTCGTGTGTCCAGTGTCCTGAAAACAGCATTACTTATACCGGGGGAGCTACCGATCTGGCGGACTGTGAGGGGCCTGAAATAAGCATCTCCACTGGGAAAGGTTTCAGTGGAAGTTCGTCGGTGTTGTACGATAGGAAGACCCAGCTAGCCAGCAATCTTATGGGTAAGATAAGCTCCTTTAAGGTTAGCAGAGGTGACTGGTACATCTTCAGCGGACAGAGGTAGGATATATAGTTAATCATTTTCTGACAAAAATCTCGCAATGATCTTATTTTGTTGAAAGTAAAAACAATGAATAACTTTAGGGTCTTTTTTATGCCGTTTAATAAATTTCCTCAGAAGGGTCCAATATTCACAGACTTAAACTGTTTTACTCTCCAGGTACGGTGGAAGTAAGATTAGACTCAACCAGGGAACTGTGAGAAGCGACGTGACAGACAGCCAGCAGTACCCCAGAATTAGCGGACTGGGAAGCGGTTCTTTCTACTCTATAAGGCCTGTCGTAACCAACGTCATGTGTTATACCGAGCAGGGATTCTACTATACTGGTTTGTGATCAAATTTAGAACTTTCATTCCGGATGACATTTCTTACTGCTTAAGGGCTTGTTTGTTGCAGTTCCATTACTCTGAGACCTAAAGATGATATAATAATAAGAAACTTACTGAGTGATAAATTACAAAGCCTATACTTTCTAAAGCAATAAGCATATAATTCTAGCTAATCATGAAACTCACCACTTCCAGGATACCGCTCTAAAACCCAAAAAGGAATAACCTGCCAAAACTGGAGGTCCAATAACCCTCACATTAACATCAATACCTATACGAACGAGGGTATCGGTAACCACAACTACTGTAGAAACCCCGACAAGGACCCTAATGGACCCTGGTGCTACACTACTGACCCTAACAGGTTGAAGTAAAACACTATAACTCTATATAACTCTATATGTCCCTCACCCTAACCCCTACCTTAAACTCACCCTGACACCCTAACCTAAACCTCACCTTTAACCATGACCAAAACCTGAACCTCAACCATTGCAAGGGAGATTGAAGTCCCTGGTTACACACAACCAATCCTAACAGATTTGAATAAATCTCTATTTTACACTAAGATGCTTTGATGTACAATTCACTAAGTATTACTACACGGTCCCAAAATGAAGGTCGAGAATAAAAAACCATGAACTTGAACGAGGAAACTGTTGGCTAATAACCTTCTCAGTAATAAAAAGGTGATTGATTCCTGAAGAGTTTTAAGAAGTATCTAACTTAGAGCCTTGCAGGAAATGGGACTACTGCGGAGTCCCCAAATGTAAGTGGAACGTGGACTGTTACACAGAACGAGGAGAATTGTACAGAGGATTCAGGTGACTTTTTTGAAGTTTTTAAAAAATTAGTTAGCTAGCTTTAACCCTAGCTAGTTTATCCTTTGCATGTATGGTTACCGTTAATTCCTTTAAAAGAATTAAATTTTTTTTCTCAAGTGATACGATCATTTGTAACAGAGGCTAAATACTTAACCCTGTATCTCAACATGTCCTACACCCATTTCCAGAACCAAGACGGCTGGAAACAGTTACAGTTGTAATGATTGGTACAGTAACTGGCCCCACCCTCATGGTTACGATGACGACGGGAACGTTAAGAAGTACGGTGTCGGACATCACAGGTAAATAAATAAGAAGTACGGTGTCGGACATCGCAGGTAAATAAATAAGAAGTACGGTGTCGGACATCACAGGTAAATAAATAAGAAGTACGGTGTCGGACATCACAGGTAAATAAATAAGAAGTACGGTGTCGGACATCACAGGTAAATAAATAAGAAGTACGGTGTCGGACATCACAGGTAAATAAATAAGAAGTACGGTGTCGGACATCACAGGTAAATAAATAAAAAGTACGGTGTCGGACATCACAGGTAAATAAATAAGAAGTACGGTGTCGGATATCACAGGTAAAACATTTATTCATTTTTTATTTGACTCCAGTTCAATAGTTCATAACAAGATAACTAATCACAGACGTCGGACATTTTACAATAAGGTGACAATAAAACGTTAAAACGGTTCATGTGACCCCATGTGTTTTATAATACATAAGAAATTTTGTTTTCCAGGAACGCCAAGTTCAATCATAGCAAATAACAAGGATTACAAGGATTACAACTTCAATCAAAGCAAATGACAAACTTTCAGGTATTGCAGAAATCCGTCTCCGGGGGACGACAACAGGCCCTGGTGCTTTACTACTTACTTCTTCAAGAGATGGGCATATTGCGATGTGCCAAATTGTGAATTTTCAAGCACTAGCTATTTCACTAGGTCTCACAACCCCAAGGGTTGAATGATTTGGAGGAACGTTGAAATCGGTTATCGAGATAAAGGCATAGGTCTCTTAATCAATTTGCTGATAAAGTTTGATTTTGTTTTAAATTTTGTATCAATTGGACAATACTATATTCATATTCATGATTGAGATAATCCAAAGAAAGTAGATACGCAGAACAAAGTGAATAGTATCACAGAGGTGAATCTTTTTATCGGTATCATGTTGATTGTCTTTCATAATTTTGCTTATTACCTTGTTGATTTGAGCCAATTTTTTGTTAGTGATCAAAAACATAGTTTCCTTCAATTCAATTCTGCACTTATAAAATAAAAATTTTAAAATTATTGGAATACTTTACCAAACTGTACCTTTATAACCTAGTTTGACTTATATATAAAATGAAAACTTTAAAATTTGGAATACTTTACCAAACTGTACCTTTATAACCTAGTTTGACGGCCCTGGTGGAGACTTCTTCCATCTTGATGCAGTAATACTGGCTCTTATCATAGTCTGTTTTCGTATACCACATTCCTGGGAAAGAAAACTTTCGTTTGAGCTTGAGCCATCTGAATCTACACAATTCTTTTAAGATTTCATGAGAATTTCTTCTTGTCATTGAGTTGCCATTGTGCTGATTCTATAGACGTCAAATTAAATGCTTCACTTAAGGACGTCGACTTAAACCTAGTTTTTCTGGGAGCACAGAAAGACAAAAGCAGAAAAATTTGCTGGATTACCGTCGTAGCTGAGCGTGACGTAGCCCCTGCCGTAGTTGTATTCCGGGTCACTGTAGGGGGCCCAGTTGGTGTAATCCATCAAAGTGCCTGAGAACCAGTACGCGTATCCTGTATGAACAAAATATTGGGGGTCAAAAATAGGGCGTCGTTATTTGATAGTTAAATGATCGTGAAATTTATATTTCTCAAGACTTTGGTATTCCAGGATCAATCCCGAATCATAGAATTTTGATGTTTTTTGCAAAGGATACTTGAAGTTATGAGGTATCTACAGCAAAATAAATTAATTGAGTTCTTAGAACCAACCGTTTGATTGCTCAGCGTTAAGCCACGTTTCAACCATGTGTTGTCTAAGATAGTTTTGTAGGTAGGTGTTCAACACCTCATTTAAATCTGTCGGCAGTGACATGCCCATACCCCTGGAAAATTGATAGATTAAAATTTAAAGTTATTTATTTTACAGCAATGATAGATGATAGAACAAAATGAAACATAAAATTTTTCATTAAAAAGATAGGTTTTTCTCTGATTCTAAAGCACTTACTGACAGTCGTAGTATGCGTCAATCCATGTGGACTCCTTTTCCGCCATGAAGAGCGTTATCTTATACTGTTTCTCAAGGTCTTCTGAATTGAAAGAATGTATCTTTAGCGTGCTATACTAAACAAAGGAAATCAGATTGGATTATCGGAACTAACCGAGACGCAGCCCTTCGGCCGGTTAACTATCCCTCAAACATCTTCCCTCCTCCGCCCTCCTCTCTTTTTGACTCCTTCCTCCTACCTCCAATCTTCTCGCTCCTCCGTTCCCCCTATATCCCCTTCCTCCATGCTAACCCAATTCTCCCACTTTCATCCTGCCTCCACCATCCCCTTCCTACGCTTCTCGCTTGTCCCTTACAGTTCCATAAAGCCTTCAAGGAATGATAAAACGTCATCCATGATATATTTTTTACAAATTTTATTGTGGATGACATTTGGTACTTTGTTGGAACAATATACGGAATCTCTTAAGCATTGCACTGGCAACTGGAAAGGGTATGATATTTACATAGACTATATTGGCTACCTGGCAATGCTGTGGTATATTTTGAGTCTCCTCCAGTCTCGGTGTTGTCTGAGACAACGACCCTTTTCTCAGAGACTTTATCGACCAAGTTTGTCTGGTCGGTTTTATTAATGTTTTTTGTCTCTTCGCTTATCACGGCGGTTACTCTTGCCGCATCTTGAAATATTTCCAAACGTTTAGATTCAATGGCATAGTTTAGGAAAAGGGTTATATGAGGATCTATAAACGCTTTTTAAACACAACGATACGCCTGAATCATTTACCTTAATCCTATAAAAGTACCGAATTATTTACAAAAAGTATAAAAAAAGAACCTGTAATTCTCCTAATCTCGGTGGAGGTGGGTGGAAGGGTTGCAGGGGATATAACCTCAAACTTCTCCTCTATCTTGTTCTCCAAGTTCTCCAACTCTGGTGTGGGTGGGGCCAGCTCAGTGGACTGTGTGTATGCAAACCTTGGGAATAAAGTATGAATGAAGTTCCATGAACCAGTTCCTGATCAAATGTAAGAATATTATAATTACGCTATTATTCTAATATTCTGAGAATGAAACCTAAAAGAGGCTACATTAAAAAAATACTTGCAAATATAATCAAAGGCTCACCAAATCTGATTGTCCTCGTCTGACATTTGCTCTCCGCAATATCTGTCGTACGTCAAGCAAGTGAATGAGGAGTATTGAGGTCCATCACAGGAACAGGTGGAGCAAGTAAAGTCAAACTTGTCCCAGTATCGACAGAACAGCTCCTCTGGTGACGATATAGGGAGATCAGCAAAGGAGTATGTGGGTCAAAACTTATAACGAATCTGTTAACCTTAATTATCATTTAAAATCTGTATATTGTTTGTATTTAAAAAAAAAGAAAAATGGAAAGTCTCACTTAACGAAAAATGGAAAAATGGTTTGACTTTCAAATGACCTAGAGTCTAATCATTGACTACTTGTATTTGATAAAGAAATCACCTTGCTGACACTCTGTGATTGGACTGCAGTTAATCGTGTTTCTGCCCCTGCACGTGCAGGTGTTGCAACCCTGCTTAAACTGCTCTCCTAGGTCGTACACACGTGCTGCAACCACACACAGCGCTGTAGGGGCTGCCCCTGGAGCAATGAGCATATGCAAAATAAGTCCTTTTTATTTCTGGGGGTAAGCTTACTTATATTTATTTAACTTTTTAAGTTCTATCGAAATACTGACTTAACTAATGGTTTCTTGAGAAAGTATTAATTTATTAGATTACATTTCAATCTTATATTAATAGCTGTAAGTTCTTTTAGGTCGAACATTTGCTTCAGAAAATCCTGACTCTTGAGTTCCTCCAGCCAAAATATTGATAAGAAGCACTAATTTTCCTCAGTGTATTACCATTTTTTACAAGGATTCAATACTGCAACATTCATACGAGTATAGCTTATTATAAAAAGTAATTACCGGCCTATACCTTCAATATCATTGTCTCCTTGCAATAAAGTTCCTCTATGGATAAGACACTGTTCCTGGGTAAGTTCTCTTGAAGGGTCGATACTCTCTGGGATCAGTCCCCCATCTTCACTAACACACCAGCATGTCTGCTCTCCTGCAATTGTAACGGAATAGTTCACCATGTCGTTCGGATAAGTCGAATACGGATAACTGTGACTAACCACAACTACGCTGTGAGGTGAAGACAGATTTATTTAGCCATCTTGGTGTGAAATTTGCATTAAAAGACTGATTTGGGGTTTTTTCCAGTGTGTCATAAGGATTAGTTACTTATCAAATTTGAATGGTTGATTATATATTGATTAAGTAAAAGGTCAAGTTAGCAAAAACTTTTGTATCCTTAGATGGTATAAAAAGTTTATATGAATCAATTAGATTTAGTAAATTTAATTGTGCAATAGAATAGCTTGGTTACAACATGAAAATGAGTGTCGATCAGATCAAAGCTAATGTTTACGGTTTACCGGAAGCTTTGCAGTTTATAACAAAGATTTGGCAAATGCCCGTTATAGCTTATAATAGGCATGAAAATTGAAAATGTTCGTTTTGTTAGCATAATTTAAAACCAATTGGATCCAAAGACATCCGTTTTTTGTATTGTTGCATCATGAAAATGAGTGCCACCTTACTATAGCAGTTTTTAGTTTTACGAGGAAATATAAGCTTTCAATTACTGATACACTCACGGACAATTTATTTAGTTCATTGACACTGTGAGTGTGAGCGATAGACTTGGAGCACTTCAACCATAGCCCAGTAGGCTTAATGGTAAAAAGTTTCCCCATCATCAAAAGTTGTCTTAATTTAATTTGCAGTCGAGATTGATGATTGAAACCTAGTATCATCAGCTAAAAACTTAAGCCCAATGATTTTAATCAATTTATTCTTGTGAGTTTTGATGTTGTGCAAGATATTACACTTTCAGTCACTCTGTAGTATATCCTCCAGATAGAAACGCAATAAGTTCTTATAGGGTCTGCAAGTATTATGTTTTTCCACGAATCTTAAAAACGATAAAAGATGCATCAGAAATCTTTCTATATATGAGAAAATTATAGCTTAAAGCTAAAATCATCATATATTCAAAAGTTATCAGTTTCGAATGTATTTTTTTAACTAGTTTAATACCAAACTTGATCTGATCTTATTTGATACCAGGTATGTTGACAGCACTACTGATCGGCCTGGCCTGTACCCAGGCCTTGTTCGCTTTAGCACCACCCTCGGCAGGAGGAGTGGAGTGTTATGCCAACAGACGGGTATACCAAGCTGGGGAGTCCTACTCTATGGGCTGCGAGACTTGTACTTGTGGAGGAGATGGTAGGTGCCTGTGTTTTAATGAGCACACTATCTAACAGATCTGACCATATCAAACTTGGCAATCATTTTATCAATTTGATGCAGATTTTATAAAATTTTATTGCGCTACCACTTTCTTTTTCAGGAGAGGTCGACTGCACAGAGAACACAAAATGCTGTCTCTACATCCGAAATGGCATAACAACAACAGCTGATATCGGGGAAGAGTACCACAACGGCTGCTGTCACTGCACGTGCACGGAAACTGAAAACGGCGAGGTCTCACCCGATTGTCATGACGAAAATGTGTGTCGGTCCTGCCGGTTTACATGCCCTTACCTCAGCGCCGATCTGGTGCAGGGGTTCGCTCAAAAGGGTGAGACAGTTCAAGCCTGGGATGAGGAGGGAGACGGCATTACGGAGGGGGGATGTATCAAGTCCTGCACTTGCAGAAGCAAGAATAAGTTAAAATGTGGCAACAATTGCCTGGTAGGAGCCCTTGGTGCTTAGAAAGTGGCTTTTTCATTTAGGTGTCTCTGATGACCTGGTGACTGTAGTGTGACCTTTGCCTATGAGGCCTATGGGGTCTTTGGCGATCAATGTTATAGTGCACTGCTTACATTTTTATCGAAAAAATTAATCGTGATTGCTACCTGCCGTTATATTATTAATATAAAAATCATTAGGAATGTTGCATATTCAACCTAAAGTTTTTGTGTATTCTTGAGTACCTGGAAATTATAATTTCACTCGACCTTCCATAATTAAGCTGATCAAGAGTTCACATATTCAGTTTGCTGATTGATTGTTTAAGTTATCATAATTTAACCATAACGGTTTTCAGCATCCACCATGTGTTAAAGGAAACTCTACCGCTTTTATCTACTGGATATATAACTAAAAAATAAACCATTTTTGATTTTGTGCAGCTTGCGGAATAGGATGAGTTTTGTAAAAACCTCTAAATTTGATAATCAAGCCATGAATAATTAATTACCGCACTGCAGAGCTGTGAAGGTTCCATCCTGGTTACAAGTAGGCACAAACACCATTCTCAGTCCACTAAACGTCTGTCGGACTTGCGACTCCCTTACCGCATCAAAACAGGGTCCAGATTCTTCTTCTTCCACTAAAATGACATGGTGTAGTTAAAAATAGTAGAAAGTACAATATACACACAATCATGATATTCATTTCCCTCAATTAGGGGTAACGATTAAAAAAGACACTTAAGCATGGGTGGTTGAACCTGCATGATAACCTTATAAACACAGCATAATTGCAGATTTGGTCTTACCATTATCGCTTAAGACATTTTCCGATACAGTTGCTTCAGTTGGGACCATATTTTCAACCGTCTCGTATACGATAGTAGTCGTCGGAGCTGAGAAAGAGTGATGAAGTGCCCATTTTATAAATTTGACTGCTCGAGTTTACGGAATGCATGTTTTCAGAAGGCTTAAAATAACCTGATATTGACACTCCCACGTGTGTTTAATCGCAGTTTCATCAGAATTAAAAATAGACACACGAAAATGCTTTGATTCCAATTCGTATGGGACTTTTTGGCCTTATCACACTGATTCTAAAAATCATAATCTATTTCTAATTAATCGCACAATTTCACGAGGCTTTTTTATAAGGCTTTTTATCACTTCAGTTTATTCACATTTGACTTTCTTGGTGCAATAATATATATCAAATGTTTGATATCATGGATACTTTGGTGCTTTTGGTTGCAATGCAATAATGATGATAACTTTTGAATGCTAGAAGCTGCTTCTATCCAAGTCCAATAGATGTGATGGTTGGAACGGGAAATCTTGTTATATGGGCATATCAAGTTGTTCCTGCATGCAAGGCTGCATCCCATACCTTTACGAATAGTTTCATCCTTGGGCGAAAGTGCATCTTCAAAATTAGAAGTTGTGCTTTGCATTTCATCGATATTGATCAAAGTAGCTTTACTTGTGATCCTACTCTCAATTGTTACATTTCCTATTGTCTCCTCAGTTTTATTCGCTTTTAGTTCATCAAATTGATGGGACACAGTGAAAGTAGGTACATTTTCAGCGTACTCAGACGTGGGCTCACTTCCAGGGTGTGTTATTTTGACAGGAGCTTCCTGTGTGGGCTCCTCGGTTCCCTCCGTTACTCGGAACCGTCCAGAAACTTCAGCAAAAATGAATTCCCCCGTTAAGATCTCCTTCTGCTTCTCTATTAAAGCATACAACGATTTGATACTTATAAAGCTTTATTGAGTTTGAATTTTTTTAAGTGGTGACCCCGTACAGAAATAGCTGTTACGAGATGTTGAAATGTTGTCAAATGATTTTCTAGAACATCACGATCGCACTATAAACAAAAGAACCAACAACCGCCTCATGCTGAAACTAAATCTCACCTGTGAAATAAGTTGTGGTTTCCCGTTGCTGCCCCATCTGAGGTCGCCCAGTGGACTGAGGAGCTATCTCAACACAAAGTGGAACACCCTCCTGGCATGGTTCTCTTCCTCCTGGACAACTGTCATGCCACTTCCCGTCCTCCTTCAACAGGGTGTAGGTACTGAAAGTTGCGAATTGTGAGAACTGAAAGTTAGGGAGCCATATTTACCAGTGAAATCATAGTTTGTCGTCACTGCGAAAATAAGCTGTGGTTTAAGGATATCTCAATAGCTTTTTCTCTTATTTGCCTTCTGTCTCCAAATAAAAGTATAGAAAAGTGAGAAGGTGTTAAGTCTAGATGGTGTGGTTTGATATGGTTTCTTATGGACGACTTCATAACCACACGACGCTCGTGAAGTGTGGTCCACCGGAGAGTGACGAATATTTGTTTATCCTAGCACAAAACTTTAACACAGTAGCTAGCTTGTGGATCTGCTAATCTGGCAAGCTTATATAAGGGTGAGGTAGGAGTTGACCTAGATCAGGCGACATAAAACTTAAATTCGATTTGACTTCCAGCCTAAAAATGTTCATTGACTATTAGTATATAAACAAAATCATTTGCTTTTGTAATAAAAAAGCTTTTCGTTTTCCCTCTCATGACTTTTTGTCTCTTTACTCGGTAACTGCAGCATGAAAATGAATATCCTTAAAACCTACCTATCTCTACCAGTTAGATCGTAGTCAGGCGACAGTTCGCTGTACTCAAACTGAACACCGTTCATCCACCAGAACCTTCCACCAGCCCCCACTAGAGACATCCACAACGGCTGTCTTAGCTGCCTAGCAACGGCAGTCAGCTTTGAGTTGAACTCTGCGAGAGAGAGAGATGTTTTAACGAAGTGGAGTTATAATGGTGGTGTTAAAACAACTGATTCAAATACAGTTTAAACGCGACATCTCCATGCGTCTCATGTTCGTCTGTCCGCGATGATAAGAATATGTTACACCATGTTCTTCACATATGATCGATGCAACTTAATGGAAAGATAAGAAAATGCTCGATCGATGCGTGATGATTGATAAGCAGGTAATTGCTGGAGGTGTGTCAGCTGATGACACCTACGTAAGGGTCAAACTGCATCTTCCCGCGATTATGTGGTCGCTCTTTCTTTGTCAGATCCTTTAAAACTACACGCTTTTAATCGCTTTCTAATCTGATAATATTGACTTATTGACGTCCTATTTCGTGCGACACTACCCAAATAACGAGCTGCCGATTATTTTGCTAGGATTCCACAAAGATTTGACGCACAAATTAATATAAGTATTATAGTACTATAGTACTCCTTGTAGCACCATCGTCCGTCGGTTTCGAAATTAGCTTTTTGATTTGCATGTCCGTAAGAATTATTACGAAAATAACCACTGTCATTTTGGAAATTCAGTTAGCTCCATCTTAAGCCATCTCATAGATAACTTTCCTAAATAAACTTTCCAACACCTTTATTTTCTTCTAAATATTTGCTTTAAATCTATAGTACCCAACTTACATAAGCTTTACATTATGCGGTTCAGCTTAAAATGGCTGGGTGCCATTACAGTCTACACGATACCATTTAATTTTACGTATAGCCAGACCCCGCCCTATGAACATGGATGAGTTTCTTCCTCATACAGAAGGTAAACCCTCACCACTAAAGTCTAACCTGGAGTTAGAATGACTGCTAGAGTTAGATCCTTCTTCTTACAGTAGTAGTAAGCAGTGAGCCAGTCTGTGGGTTCTTCTCCAACGTGAAGAATTATTCCGTCCAGGTAAACTGAGATACAATTATTCAACTTTAAATCTAGATTATTTAAAGGCAAAGTTAGGATTCATAAATCAGGGCAATAATTTGTAACTATCACTTTTCTTCTCTTCAGAAAAAGGGAAAGAGATTAAATCTCTTTCCCTTCTTCTGAAGAGAAAAAAAGTGATAATTACAAATGTCGACTTTAATCCTGTAGACAGGGAAATCAGAAATGGGAATTTAGAACGGGGAAACTTACTTTGAGGTTTGTACTCCGTATCACTAGAATTCTCCTGATCTCCTTCCACCACACCTCTATCAGCTACGTCTCTATAATCCTGCTTATCCTCCCTTGTAGCTTCACCAACACTTGCACGTGGTCGTGTTATCCTCCGCATGCAAACGGCGGTCAAGTCAGCGTTACCGCGAGTGGTCCGCCACAAACCATCCGGGGTTAGAACTGCATAGAAGGAGCTGGAGCCAGTCATGGGGTAACCTAGTGAGGGTTGAAGTGTTGTGGGCTGCTTGAAAACCAAAACTAAACTGCCGTATTCATCAGCTGATAGGATGGCATAAAAACAAATTTCAAGACTATGCGTTTTGAGTTTTGAATTATCATGCGATAGTTGACGCTGGTACATAGCTTCAAAGAGATTGATTGACTTGAACTGACCTTGAGCCCAGTTTGTATAGTCCAGATCAGTTCCACTCGCCCAGAAATATTGTCTGTCGCTGTCCAGCAGCAGTCCCAACCAGACTCCTTTATCGCCAGCAAACTTTTTCACCTGGCAAAGAATTTAACGTCCAGTCATCCAAATATTAGCTGCAACAGATTCAGAGTGTCGAGAGTAAGAACTAAGGAGCGACAAGAATGATGAAGATCAGAATGATAAGGACATATAAGAGCAAGTTATCCCCTATCAAGATCTGATAGGCCAATGGCTTGGTATATTTCTTTACTCTCATTTTCTCCATTGATATCATGAGATTATGCTAGCTTAAGATACGTGTTTTTTTCATTTATAAACCGCGCAGCTTGTTTAGATACCTTATGTTCTTTCAAATTACCTGTTCGGTCATGTAACTGTTGTGCACCTCTAACAACATAGCCCCACGTGACACGCACATGTCGTAGTTGCTTCTCCACGTGTTCACAACACGTGACCCATAACTCGTTATCTCCCACGCTTCATCCGTGTCACCGATCGGAACTGAAACACAAAGTTTTTTTGAGATCCATCTACGGTTCTAACGTCAAGAGTCGGGTATCACCGCGACAAGGTTTTTCAGTCTTTTATATAATCACCACGATAACAAACAGCTTTTTAAAGGAATAATGACTCACCACCTTATGAGCCAATCATGCTTTACCTTTGAATGTCCAAAAAAACTTTGAAGTGACACCACAAAGGCACAAACCAGATTTACACCATAAAACAGCTTATACTACAAAACAGCTAGTGGATATACTGCAGTTTCCCTCTAATAAAGCATTACACTTGATGTATTGGCCAGAAAATTAAATAGGACTAACCTATCAGAGTGTCCGATTTAGCTGGTTTGACTCTCATGCAGATGACAAAGAGCGATATGAGGCAAACCTTCACGTCCATTTTCTTCACTAAAACTATTATCGATATAAACGTTTACTAGAGCGGTATGACGCTGACGGAGATCCGACAAAAATCGTAATGCGAACTAAAACTGGATTTATTATAGGGATTCTCATCATTTCCATTTTGCACGTATTATCGTTTCTTTTCCTTTTATCTACATAATAGTGTGAAAGTGCCACCATTGAAGGATTCAATTTGTCTGGTCCGAAATTCGGACAAATTTTGGGACTTTTCAGAGGATTTCTGTAATTATCATGGACACGTGCGGGTTATTTCTTTTCTCATCATGATATCTAACTCTCGATAATGTCTTGCCGAAAATGGAATGCCTAGCACAGATTTACTGCTTATATAAGCCGAGGATCAAATCTATTGGATTGCAGGTGCGTTTAATAAATGGTTAGGAACGATCAGATTTTATGCGACAAATTTTTAAAAATGGGTTGATCTTGTACAGGTGGCCGAGATGGGCGACAAACGCGCTAAAGGTAAGGACAAAACCTAAGGTAATGGGTTTGGCATTACTATTTATAAATCCGACCCATTGCATGAAACAGATAAGCTGGTCCCACAAAAATTAACTGAACTAATTTCCAATGATACCAAATATTCATGAGGGCACAAAATTAACAATTAGGAAAAGAATAACTGCCGTCTAAGCAAGACGGTTGGTTAAGCTTTTTGCCCGGTGTTATAAGGTCAAGCAAGGAAAAGCGAACCACTAACAAGGTTTTCCGGATAAGTAGATGCGTAATCACGTGCTAACAAAGCAAATTGTTTCTGTTAGGCTGACCGTGGAAAAGTTAGGTCTAATAGTAATAGGTTAAAGAGAAGTCGCCAAATCTGATTTAGGCGAGTTGGCCGTCAAAGAAAACCTCTAAGTGATGTCACTGGAGCCGACAATGACTCAGTCTAATTGCTAACTGCTGGAAAATACATTTAGTTACATTGACTCTTCCAGGTAACTAGGTAAACCAATCTACATACTGCGTGGAGTAGCTAGTTTTTTACAGACAATGACACATCCTTCACCTTTTATTCAAATTTAATTATTTTTCAGGCAGTTAGAAACCTTTATGAAGTTAAAAAAGAAAAGATAATGGATTTTATCATAAATACAATATTATCAGAACTGCAATCCTCAATTTATCGTTTTTATAAAATTAAAGCCGAATTTCTATTAAGTTTTACAAACTTTTATGGCAATTATTTTTCATCCTCATGGCTTTCTCATGCTTTCTTGTTCTGTCTTTAATCTTTTTCAAGGTTTATAATTTTATAGTTGACGAGTAAAAAGTAACGGACAGATCGGTTCATGGACTTTTTTTCAGATCTGCACGTTACAACTCACTCTTAGATGATAAATCCCCCCGGTCGGACTCACCTGTACTGCACAAGATCATCGATTGTCCTTTCTTCGGAATTCCATCAAGGCGTGACACTTTCTTACTCGAAAGATCCATGCTTCAGCACCGAATGTATTGGTGTATCATATCACGTACTTTCTTGGCCGTCCAATAAGAAAGAACTGAACCTGTCACATGCGTGTCACGTGACCATCACATGCTGCCAAATAGCCCCTCCACTGGGGTGGTCAACAGGGTTAGATTGTTAAAATTCTGCTAAAACTTTGGTGGTCACTCTGCGCTAGTCATCACGTTAAGACAGTAAACTTGCCCCTCTCCACACTCCCGTATAATTCTAGTTTTCAAGGATCGCCCGATGTTTTTGTTGTGGTCGATGCGGTCCCGTAGTTGAGATTAGGTAACCCGGCACTTATAAATACTTCTGCTTGAGTCGCAGTCTTTGTAAAAACTTGGAATGGACCCTATACTTTAACTGTTTTACCAATATTTCTATTTGTGCCTACCTGTGCTTGTTTCCTTATTTACCATTGATATGATGTTTTGAATTTAAAAATCGTCGGCTCATTAAATTGACGATTCATCCTTTCTCTATCGTTTGATTTATCAGCGAATCAAATGTAACCAAATTCTTTACCTAAGGGACGATTTACTTACTAAACGACTCATGGTCGTCAAAATCACTTGATAGTGTCCCAATGGATTGCAGTCGTATTTGGCTTCTCATTGATTAACCTATAAGTCTGTCTTTTACCGGGCACTGCGTGGTTATCACTATAATGGTCCTCTAAGATCGTTATTGTTGGGATAACTGTGACTAACCACAACTACGTTGCGAGATCAAGTCAGAGCACAGCCTGCTGTATTAGTGATAAAAGTATTCTAAATCAAGAGTAAAGGTAGAGAACAGATAAGTAATCATGCAGAGTCAACAGCGTATATAATACTGGTTGATGTAAGGATATTGGGTGATATGACAAAAATTCGTAATTTACAATAATTTAAATGCAAAATTTCCCAAGAAGCTTTATAAGGGTCAGAAAGGGTCATCAGTTGAGTAGACAAGATTCCGTAATATTCAAAAGAACACTACAGGTGAATTTTCGGCCGGTAATAATAGACAACAAGGACTCAAGTACCCTGGTAACCCTGTCAGTTTTCGCATGATTATCCATCTTTCCGATTTCTACCCAGCAATTCTGACCTGTTATGTTTTCACATATATAATAAGTCTAAATCGTGATTTTCTGTAATTGTCGAGATCGGAAAACAAGACCACCAAAACTATTAATACAAACGGTTAAATAAATATTAAGTGGCGTCTTTTTGATCTTAGCTTGCAGTTGGTTTGATCAATATAAAAGAGTAATTTAGTAATGGAGTCAAATGCTAGTACTCTAGTAGTGCATTTAATGTAAAAGATGTGGAAGACGGTTTACCGGTATTATGGTGAGGATTTGGACCTTTATAATTATACTAATCATTTGCTCTAAATCCGTAGCCAAATGAGCAAATGGTAAAATGGTGTCTAGAGTCCAGAAAAATGTTCTAAGTAACAACCCGTTTATTGCATAATCTTCTAGACCATTTGGGATTTGATCACTTATGCGTACTTTCAAATTTAAGATGATGTTCATGTGCAGCATGATTCCCGCACACTATCAAAATATTAATTCCATTACCAATGAATATGAAGACATGTGTTGATTCTCTGCTAACAGCTGCACTGCGTGTAAGTTTTGATCTAAAGTACAAGCACCTAAAGTTAAGAGAAAAATAACTTTAATCATCTGCAGTGAAAAGCTCGGAAAATTGCAGTTCCTTAAAAGGCATCACCAAAAAATGACGCATTACAGCGAAACAACGCCCAGTTTCTCACGTGACCACGACGAAGTAACCACGTGACGAATAACTAGCATATTTTGATTGTACGTCACTTCGACAAGCATCATATGCTGAAATACAAATATATATCACTGTAGATGTATCACTGTTCCGCCTAGACGACTCTGGTACAAAGGCAAGGTCACAAACTAAACAGTTCATTTGCTCTTGTTTATCATGTCTTTTCATTGCTTATCCCCCCCCCCCAACGTGCCTCAATATACTTGCTGTACCCAAAGGCATATGTTGGATTAGGTGACCATGATAAGTCACGGTTAGATTGATCATGAGACGATCACTTGATTACGGAGATCGTTTTTGCACGAGACTTTATGCGAGATTTATCACGCCGCTTGGCTGGATTCCAGATATTTTAAATCTTAATCACTTGTTATAGTTACAGATGATGCACAATGTCGACGTTTATTTTTCTCTTCATAGCAACGGTTTTCCTTAGCTTCAGACATATTTTAGGTGAGCCCTTTATCATTTTAATCTAATATTCAGTAACATTGACCTTGGTAAATACAATTTGATGCCTTTCTTTTGTTTTAACACGCGTTTTAAGAGTTGATTTAATTTTAGTTTGAAACAAATGATAACAAACTACATTTCAATAAGCCAGTCATCGACATAACACCACAAAATGCTGGGGCTTTCATCAACTCATTCTTTTCGTCCGCCTCTCATTCGAAATCGCGTCAATAGATTTCACTCATACGCTGATTGTTTGTGTACCAGATTTTTACTGCATCGCCCCCAACTTCTAAAGCCTGGCCTTGGCTTGTAGCGACCCTTTTCCAAATTATTCTCACCCTTCAGGTATCAGGCTGTCAGAATACCCCCCAGAATTTCTCATCCTTCCTATCACCCCCACGGTATCAGGCTGTCAGAATACCCTTTAGAATTTCTCATCCTTCCTATCATCCCCAGGTATCAGGCTGTCAGAATACCCTCCAGAATTCCTCATCCTTCCTATTACCCCCAGGTATCAGGCTGTCAGAATACCCTCCAGAATTCCTCATCCTTCCTGAAGACAGCGAACTTACCCTCACCTGCAAAGTAGATCCCTCTCTTGACAACTCTTCAGAACCTGTTTCTGTAGACCCGAGCTCTGTTCAGATACAGTGGTACTATCAGCAGACGGATAATGGGCAAGAGTGGTTCCTTTTTGAGGTTATTGATGATAACTGTATTGGTAAATAGGGTGGGTGGGGGGTTCGATCCCCAGCTGTGGCAATTCAGCCAGTCACCAGACTGTGACTCGCACAGCTTCGGCTGGAAATGCATACTCCATGGCTCGTAGTCGTAAGATGAACCCCCCTACAGCTAGTTTAGTGCCTCGGTACACAGAGGCTCAGGGTTACAGAGAAGGAGATGATCACCTCATGCTATCCTGTCAAAGGGAGTGACCTAAATTTGCATTTGCATTGCATTTAAGACGCTGAAGTGCTCCAGACATTTGATACAATATAAATATTTTTTCTGGACTACTCTATAAAAAGTAAAACATTTGTCTAGCTCAGCGGACCAGAGGTATAGAGCTCCTGATATCTAAATCAGGTTCAATAATAGTAGAGTGATAACGTGACGAGCTTGTTACGCTCGTTTAAGTATTCAAGTATTAACCAACGTACTTAAGTAACGTCAGGAATGAATCCTAGTGACCACAGACATTTGTTGTTTCGATTATGTATAATCATGCTATTGATAAACACGCGTACAACGGTGCATTATATAAGCTGGCGTACAATGAACTGCACTGTTGATTTTTTCGTGTACGACTTTAACTTTATTGTAATTGTGGTCATGCATACAAAAACAGTTCTTTTACTCAAGATTGATACACAAAGCATTTCATCTTGAAACCAAATTTGACATGTTTAGTAATGTCTCCTCAATCTTCAGTCGGAGATACTAGAGTATTCAAGTGTACAGATATCCTACGAGGGGTTCTACTTCTGTAAGGGAGTAATAAATAACGAGGAAATAGTAAGAAGTAACGTCACTCGGCTGAGAATCGCATGTAAGTAACAAGCCCGCTAACATTTTACGGACCGCGACGGTCGATCATTTAAGTACTATATGCAATATGAGTTTATCAAAATCGTTTGGCATCAAATCATATTTGCTTGAGTTATATAAGCGCCAAGTAAGAAGGTAGATAAAAAGTCTCCATTTGCGTTACATGTCAGTCAAATTTCGACAGGAAGCACTTTGGTGTCCCACAAGGTTTAGCAATTGGCCCACTTTTAAATACTCGTACATCCAAACTCTGCTACCTCAGACTTAAAGGAAATGTTCTTGCGAGTGCCGGGACAAGTTTACACAGTGGAAGGAAGCACTGTGGAGTTCGAGTGCGAACCTCCTGCTAGTTATCCACCAGCAAACGTGATGTGGTTCAAAGACAGTCAACCGGTAGGGGTTTTTTAAGTAAGCTTTAATTCCCTCACTGAGTGGTGATTTGGGGCGAAGATTCACTTTGAACAATTGTATGTATGACAGATTGACAGTTTCCTGATTTTTGATGTAATTGTATTATTGCAATGAATAATTGTGTAACTTTCAGATTGATAATACCAGATCGTTTATGAAGGCAAACTACACTTTGGTGATAGTTGGTAAGTGTTAACACAGCTAAGTTTGTCAAAATCAGCTCCTAATATTGAGAACCGTTTCATGTCTAATAAAACCTGAGTATGAAATGATTTGATCCAAAATGTGGCATGTTGCAGGAACCTTACCGGAAGACAGCGGGAATTACCAGTGCGTGGCGGAGAACTCCATCACTAATGAGACCCGAACCAGTCTTGAGGGAGAACTTTACGTCACTGAAAGAACCGAC
Organism: Mnemiopsis leidyi; assembly: GCA_000226015.1. NCBI lineage: Eukaryota > Metazoa > Ctenophora > Tentaculata > Lobata > Bolinopsidae > Mnemiopsis > Mnemiopsis leidyi. The sequence goes on along the minus strand of JH154344.1, from coordinate 40,150 downwards.
GGTAAGATAATGTCTATACGAAGGCTCGATATTATGATATCCCCACTACATTTAACACCAGCATGTCATACTAGGGCGCGACAATTATGTTTCTTAAACCATGAAGTAAACGGGCTAGGTTTGAATAATGCTTTAAGTGTTACAGCATTATGTTAATGGAAGGATGGTAGTGGTATATAAAGTGTGTTCTAGAGCTATTATTTCACTTTATTCAACCCCAGGCGATGTTGACGACGATTCCGAAAAACCCTCTCCGTCTATAGCGTCATACTACACCACAGTGAATGAAGGGGAGTCAACCAGCCTACTTTGCGCTTTTCAGGGAGTTCCTTACCCAACATACAGGTGGGAGATAATGGGAGATCGTTATCATAACCGACATCAATATTATCAATCGTTTTGATGAATACAGAATTAAATTGATTTCTGGAACCCGGTTAAGCGTTAAGCATGTATTGCACTATAAAAGCTTACTGCGTTATCATAAATGACGTAACGGTTAATAACATCTTAGGTGGTATTTTGAAAATGGAACCGAGATCTTAGATAGAAACAATACGTTTTCGTACCAATACGAAAAGCAGGTTGGAACACTTTAGGGCATTTATAGTCTAATAGCATGAAAATGCTTTTGATAATGTATGGGACTCAAAACGTTTTTCAAGAAATTAATTGATTTGGCATCATATTTTGATCCGTGAGTTAAAAACCCGGATTCCAGGTGCTGCAGATTGACGTGGTTTCCCGTGATATGGCGGGACTCTTTCTCTGCCAAGGATCAAACGTCGCTGGGTCCAGTGTCATTAACATCACTCTTTTTGTCGATTATACAGGTTTTTTTACATGGAATCATAGATTTTTTGCCCTTTACTTTAAAATTTGCTCTTCCAATGTGTGTAAACGATAGTCATAAAAATGATTGAAAATTGGAATCATGATATGGGCATGGGGACCATTAAGATTTTTTTGAAATGATTCATTCTACAGAGGAACTAGGATTTTCTAAAGATCTACCCGAAGAATTTGTTTTTACCCAAGAAGAAAATGGAAACAGAACAGAAATCATCTGTTTTGGAAAAGGAACACCTCCCCTCGATGTCAGGTCTGATACTTACAACAACATGTTACTATTATATAAGTATATATAACATATATATACTATTGTGCTTATAGTGTTTAGCTTCATGAACAGTTTGATCTGTTTGAGGGGAAAATATTGCGTCAGATCTTTGAACGGCTTAGCCTTATGTAACGCTGCCAGGAACTTCGATTACTTTGATTAAAGACGTATACTTAGGTGACTGAGCTGCGACTGGCTTTAGAGCTATCATATGACTTAACCTTCCCCAAAAAAATATTTATAAAAGACATTACAATTAGTCATGATCTCGAAAGTACAATTAAACCCCCGAAATAATTTTGGGTGGGAATTAGTTAAACCGACGCTTGAACAAGAAGTTACCAAGTTTTGGACAGTTTCGAGCTAAAGATGATTAGTAAGTTTGTAGAGGGGTGGAGTTAGTCACACCACCCGTTTCTACCTCAAATTTACTGTATGTCCGACACGCTGGACCACTAAACCGCGCCGAAGTGATGACTTAGTCAAAATCTAATAATCTTAATGCCTTAAATCAAGCTTAGCACAATGGTCGATGACCTAAAACTGTACAGCATGAAGCATGCAGCATGAAAGTGCTACTAGTTCAAATTGTCGTCATAATAGAAACTATTTCAATACTACAAGACCACATATCCAACAAATTCATTGATTATTAAATTGGTTGGAATGGTGTTGGGCCTGTAGCGCTAAATTCAATAGCGGCCTATTCAGCCTACCATAGCTATATAAGAAAACTTCATAGTAATACTATAAAAGACTCTTACTATTTATAATGTTCCTTATGATTTTGTTCTGGCTATATACAATACAATAAACTATGACCCTTTAAAAATAGTCAGAGGTATCTGTTCAAGTGCTTTATGATGAAAAACAGAACATACTGTCACAGGTACAGACTTCTTCCTGAGAAGTCCAAACAAAAGGTTCATGATTAAATTCGAATAAATCAGACACTTAGTGTAAAGACGTAAAGAGCTGATAATGAATTTTCAGATGGTACGGTGACAACGATACCCTACTTTCCAGCAGCTCCTCTCTGTCTGTAGACATCGGTCAGGTGACGGAGTACAATGCAACATGTCAGGTTCAGAACAAAAATGGGACTGTTCGACAATCCACGAAAATCAAAGTCAAAGGTATTCTTATGCTCATTGTCTTCTCTCTGTCAAGAATCAAATAACATTATTTATTTGTTTATGGTTTTGAACATTCCTTTTAGAGCATGATAGCACTTATCAGATTTGTGGTTTTCTTTAAGATCAATTATACTTTGAATATTTTGAGTCGCATTATTGGTTTGATTTAGCTGAAGAAGGTGAGGATGAGCCGGATAATGGTGACGGAGCAGTGGCAACAGTACAATGCTATGGAGATAGAATGTCTTTGAGAATGAGTGAAAAAAGAGACTTTTCTTCGTTTCACCTCTTTGATAGCGGTTTGTTTTTGGAATTGTGCTTATAGACGGTTTCTTTCTATAGGTTATTTCCTGGTATTGTTTTTCATTTGTTTTTTTCTTAAGAGAGACTGAATCTACAAGACTTAACGTCCACAAAAAGAGTGTTGAATCTTTTTTAAATCTTAAAAATCTGCTCTTGGTAAATTGATTGCAAAAACGATATCAGGGTGTACGTTTCCCGGAAATTCAACAGTAATTGAGACACCCCTGGAACGATGTGGCACTAAAGCGTATTACAACGATTCTCACATCATTTACAAAAATCAGGTTTCATTCTATTCAGTTATACTTTCCCAACCTATAAATTGCTGAAGAGTGAATTGTCGCTAAAGTCAATATTTCCAAGACTTAAACGTCTACTTAGGGGTTAGTAGGATCAAGCTCTTATGACACGACTCTAAAACCACCTCATCCGTTTATCTTGAGTTTTGAGATGACATCAACCAAACCGCCTAATTAAAATCTCGCATGTGTCGAGATTGTCATCCTTATAATAAATTGCGACAGCAGTGATCTCAACACATGCTGTGGACATGCTTATTATCGAGAAACTCAATTTATAGTCGAGGTGTCACATCTACACTTTCACAACATCTTTAAGTAGCACTAAATAACTTATGTGTTTTATAGGTTACTGGGGTGACCGGTATAGGGGCAGAAACTTACAGCCCCATCAGTCGAGGTGATAGCTGGCAGATCACATACGAGTGTGCTTACAAGCGGACTGGTGAGAGTCTTTTCTTTTTGAGGAAATTTTGACATATCCGCATGCAATAATGTAAGTAAGCCAAAACTAAGCTGGTTGACAATTGACATGTCATCAGATTGATTTATTTAATCGCTTATTGATACTCAATTCTTATCATATTGCTAATTGATACTTATGTCTCATATCATTACCGGTTACGGAATCCTAACACCGTTGTACCTTTCAGGGAGCACAGACAACGTGGCTTGGGAAGCACGAGGCCAGATCACAGTGGACATAAAAGGAACGGGCTCTTTCACCTTTGTTCTAGATTTGTATGAAGATTCTGAATTCGTCAAAAAGAGGGATAGTAGCCAGTATCCAGTGAGACTATCCGTACAGGATGACATTTATCTAGAGGTACGAATATCTTCTTTTTTCATAGAATCCAAAATTAAAGCTTAACTCTGCACATTAAATGATTTGTAATACGTCAGAAAATTTGAGCAAGAATTAATGACCGAGACTGTAAATTGTAGAAATGTGTGCTGTTGCAGGTTGCGCTGTTGTCACCTGACGAAAACCTGTCTCTAACAGTAGCAGACATTAGAGCAAGCGACAGTCCTAGTGGGAACGGAGGTTCCTTCGTTTACAGCTTAGTGGAAAAAGGGTTTGTAACCTACTTAACCCTTAACCTGCCTTAATTGTGCTAAAATAAAAGTATTGCTATTGTTTAAAAGAAAAGTTCATACATCATGAGACTATATCAAATGAAACGTCTGGGTACGGCTAATCAATATCGCATTCACGTAATATAAATAATTCGTGACCCTTCTGGTCAAAGTACCTTTCTCTTTTGGGGACACGTGCAACTAAATATGTACTGCAGTAAATATGGTATGCTTAATCTTTGAAGTAATTTACTCATGCTTGTAGAAAATTATAGTTATCGCATCAAACTATCAATCAACAGCGCAACCGGTTTTTGGTTCAATTTTTACTCGAACAAGCCCCTTTTTAAAAATTTAGATCTCATCAAAAATTTGCCTTGCCTGCAAGAACGACTCCGCGTGAAATGTTTTTTATCACTGTGATAAAATTGTGTAAGTAGCATATTTTCTTAAGCAATAAAATTAATGGTCAAAGGATGCCGCCTTGAGGGACACCACAGGTTACGTGACACAAGCTACTCAAATGCTAATGATTTTACAGTTGATATTTCAGGTGTATTGTGGACTCCACATTTAAATACATTGATACAGAAAATATCAAGAAAAAGAGGTTTACCCTGAAGGCTTTTCACTTTATGAGTAGTCAATCAATTGTTTACGTTCATGCTTTCGTCAAGATCTGCGATAAATCAAACAACAGGTACGTTTGAGTTCTATCATGGGTATGCTGTGTCAATCATGTAAGAACATTTTCTCTTTGATAAAATCAACCCTTTCAAAAAAGTAAACAAAAATTATCAGTAAAGGATAAAAATGAAAAATAAAATGATCACAATTTTTTTCAGTTGCACTGAAATTTGCACAGTGGATAAGGTACAAAAACGGTCTCTAAACTCCGAGAACGATAGGGATCAGAGAGAGTACCATATTTTTCAGGGGCCATTCATTTCCTACGATTCTTCTCCAATCGTAAGAGGTAAATAAAAAATAGACGATTTTTACAGAAATGTAAAATAAGTACAGAAATTTAAAATAAGTAATTAATACTGTACATTTGGTACGGATAATTGTTAACGATTTAGCCTCAAAATTGTTCTATAGCACTGAGTGACTTAAGGGAAACGCCCCCCATCTGTTGATCGCCTGTAAAGCCGAGAAAAACTATAAAACTTCAATCAATATCTTATGCGGCTCATATAAAACAATTGGCCAATCATTGAACTTTCTGTATAAAGTTAGTTACTTAAGTCCAAATTCCAATTTCAGCAGTTTCTAGCAGTCCAAGGAGAAAGAAAGCTCAAATGATCCTCCTATCATATCTCTTGTTTTTAATTGATTTAAAGGGATCTGAGGTGGTTTATGAATGATAACTTTTGTGTGCCGAGCAACATTGGCATACAACTCTGATGCAGACTGGAAAAGAGAGCTTACAACACCGGCCCGGGTGCAAATTGCAATGCACCAACAGAGAAAAAAACATTGAAGACTGCAGCTCAAGCCACGTTGGTTTTATTGGCTACAACACTCGTAGCCGAAGTCTGATCCATATTTATTTCATTATATTGCAAGACTGATTGAGATTATGATTGCATATGAAACAGGATGGATTTTCATTTGATTATGATCTTACTATTCTGACGGATTTAGTCCAGGAAGATGTAATATCATAAAAATGGTCATTTAACCTTCTTTTCTATGTGTCCTCGGTCAATGGTGGTTTTATCTGCTCTATTATTCGGCCCGTGAGGGTACGAATTTGATAATATTTTATGATTATATTGTTGGTTTATTATAATATGATTATGTTCAATGCCTTGTTCAATTATTTTTAATCATTTTGATTTTATATTGTTTCTCATACTGGTACCGTTTTATTTGTCAATTTGTGTGATATTGCGAGTTATTAAAAAAGTTGAATAAATTCATGCAAGGTTTTCGGTTAATTAAAAGCAAATTCAAATCTTCGTAAAGCTTTAAGTTATCAAAAAAAGAGATCACTACTCCATAACAACTTAATACTATCTATAAAAAATAGTATCTAGTTGGTGGCCGTCGAATAAATTAAAATCGTAGTCTGCCTGGCATCGACGAACCATTCTTGAACAGTCATAGGCGTTAATGCCATCATCATCATATCATTTAATGTCAATATCGAAATGCCACGAAATTTTTCTCAATGTGTTCCCAATAAATGCGTGGAAGGCAAGGCTACGTTTGGCAAATAACTATGATTATCTGGGAAGCAGAGTATAAAGAGTCTGGGGGCCCTTGTAGGTGCTCCACGTTGGATGTTGCTGACTTCCCTAATCGTCTTTGTATTTCATTAGACGTATCAAGTTATGATACTGATAGTCATAGTGTCCATGTAGTTTTTATAATATGTTCTCTTTGTCATAATATACAAATTCGATAAAAGTTTCAAATCAAAGCAATCTCGATTTAAGGAACATCCTCAGCACTGCATTATCCTCCCTCACTTCATAGCGGTATCTGGTGTCTTAGTACACACCTCCCAAGTGGATGTAGCAGCTTACCCTCGTACCCACAAGTAGAAGTCATTCTACCTGATAAAACGTACCCAGACTTGCAAAAGACTGTGAACGCCTCCCTTGGAAGTATGTCGTTTGTAGGGTAAATGTCTGCATTTCCCATCGGCCGGTACTTGCAAGCCTTGTAATCTGAAAGCAAATTTTACGTGATAAAAATTAAAGTTGCCCAAGATTCAATTGTTAAATAGAAAATTGGTTCCTTATTTCATTTTAGGGAAATTCTTCCAACAAATTTTCCCAAGAAAATTTCCAGTTATTGTTAATTTCATTGGATCGAGTCGGATGGCAAAGAAGATACGTCACCTTGGTTATAGAATTCGCTAAAGCTAACATTGACGGCATACAAATTTTATGATCAATTGCCTGCCTTTGACAGGCTTTTGACAGGGTTTTGGTACCTCTATCCTATGTCTCAAAATTCTAACTGTTAACTTCTTGCATTCCAAATAGGGCAAGAATTAAAGCTAGAATGATGTGCTTCAGCTGGACCTCACTTCATTGAGATGAGTGTAAGGGTGTGTAGGTTATAGAATGTTTTGCTTTCAAGACTACATTTGTAGGAAAAATAAATGATTGTACTAATTAAAGTGTGCATCTCAATTTTGTTTAATCCTGAAGTAAATTCTAATCCTGAAGTAAATTCTAATCAATCAATGTCACCTGAGATTATCAATGAAATAAAAAAAAGTTTTTGAAAAGACCTCTGTTGAGTAGTCACCTTGGAAACACCTTTCAAACGTGGGATAACATTTCCCTTCTATCAAGACTGGAGAAGAGTGAGGACATGAGCACGTGTTTTTCCTGCATTCACAAGACACCGTCCCCTGCGATGATTGAAAAGCGAACTAGCTAAAATTGGTAAGATCTCAGTAAAAATGGGGGGGGGGGGTCACTTGACTGGGATAACCTCTCAGTAGAGATACTTTTACAAGTTCGAACACACCAATTGCACACCAAAATCCAAATACGCAATAAGTAAAAAGGACAGATATACACACCCAGTATGCTATAGGTATATAAAGGACAGATATACAGTGACAAACCTGGCATGTCACAAGACACGGAGGACATTTATTATCGGCGTAAAGAACCAAGTTATTGTTACACTTTCCTGTACTTGTAGCATGAGTGGGTTCTTTTTCTGAATAAACACAAGAATATGTTAAAATGTGTTAAAGTTGACAGTCTTGACAGGCACTTATTTGGTTGAAGGTTATGATAAAACAAGATGGTAAAGAGTTCATAACTACATAATATAGCTATCATGCTATCAAATTCACAAGTCTTATGTAAAATACTAAAAAATATGAGCTTAATGTAAAATACTGAAAACTCATGAGTATAATTTAAGGATGATATGATCTGTCTCCATGTGTCTCATGTAAATACTGAAAATATATGAGTCTCATGTAAATACTGAAAATATATGAGTCTAATGTGATACAAACCGCCACAAAATCGACATGAAAGCCGACAACTTTTCTTCATAAAACCGGTTTTGTCATTCTGCGGCTTACAGAGACCGCTTTTTGACCAGTCAGGGCATAGCACGTGAAGATCTTCGCATTCCTCTCGCCCCACGTCTATAAATATAATGGAATGCTAATTTGTTGAAACAGTGACAACAAGCTTTACTCAATACTATAAAATATTTATCAACAATTTGCAGGGCCTTTTGTTTGTCGCGGTGTTTATCAAATCGCGAAATTTAAAGTTTCCCGCAACAAATCTCGAAACTGGCCTTTTTCCACGATAATTCGCAAAATTGATATTCTGCGCGACAAATCGAAATATAATCACTTGACGGCGATAAATTGCGAAATTTTATGTATTCGTGACCAAAACTTTCGATCTATTGCAATTTGACCTAACTTTACAAAACTTAACCAAACGCTACAAAATTTAACGAATCGTGATAAAAGTTGACCAAACGTTATAAAATTTGACCAGACGTTATAGAATTTGACCAAACATTACAAAATTTGACCAAACGTTATAAAATTTGATGCTATGCTTAAGGTCTGGTATTGGAGAATCGATTTCACGTAGCCTAAGAGACTTTATCATTACTGCTAACCATCTGAATCGGGTATCGTACTTTATTTTGATTGCTTATGTCACTTTAATTGATTATCTGTCTTGAATTGGTAAGCGATCTTGCTCAAGTAGTTCTGAACCGTGAAGCCAATTAAGGATCAGTCTCAATACTTGTTAAAGCCGGTTGACACTAGCCATGTACTACGATTTAATAGTATCACAACACATAATTCAAGCGAATAAGTAATTTGTGAGTATCGTAAGTATGAAAATACTTGACGAAAAGGATAAAAACTTTGATATTCGAAATTATGGCCGTGAAATTGTCACAATGTTCGCCAATATTCCCGCGAAATTAGCAATTTTTGCAGCGAAACTTCCGCGAAATTAGCAATTTTTGCAGCAAAAATTCCGCGAAATTAGCAATTTTAGCCGCGAAAGACAGCGAAGTTTAAGACTCTTGTTTGTCGACGCACTGCGGAATTCGGAAAAATTTACCGCGACATACCAATGGCCTTGACAAGTGGGAAATTGCAAACATCAAAAATGGAGATGAAAGCAAATCAAGTTGATTTGTCAATTGTCAGTGTAGGTGTGATTAAAATCTGTCAGAAGGTATTTAATGGTTTAAAGATTTCTACTGTGAGTAAAATCACACATTCCAGTGCCACCCCTCCTTACTTGAAGAGCAGGAATCACAGGAAAGTTGGCAGTTCTCTCTCATGTACCCGTTATCCAGGTTTGGATCACAAAGTCCGGACCTAGGCCCTAGCCCAGACTGGACAGTTGGTGTTTTTATCTTGACAGTCAGGGGTCTTACTCTCCGCTGCGAAAAGTTAAGTTGGCCTGCCTTAATCATCGTGGGTGGTTTTTTAAAAGAAGATATCTTTATTAGGAGATATTGTGTTTGAACTTAAAATTGTGCCCTGCAACGTCAAAAACCATTTAAAACTATGTACATTTTGAATGGTCAAATTTGTATAGATTGGATTTGGAATTATAACCTTACATAATGTCTGAAGTATGATATAGTCAGACAGAATAACTGTTATAAGCATTAAGAAATTTATGCGCTCCTTGTAACTATTGAACGATTCCCCTTTCCACTAAAACCATATTTGGCTCTTAAGTTCTACAAAATGCTTCTTTCAATTGACAGAAATTAAATCTCGAAATCCGCATCCTTGAGAGAGCAAATGGATCATTCAATCAGCTCTGGAAGATATGAAACAGCAGAACAATCAGAATTCCAACAAAGATCCAGATGTTAATGGTGGATGTTGTGGTATTATTTTTAAATGGTGCTCATGAGGTCTTGAACGCCACCAAGAAGCAAATGAAGCAGTTTGAGGGTTTCCATCTGACCCCTCTAGTCTCTAAGGAGAATTTTGCGATGTGTTCAATGAAAAAAGTCGTGGTGGCATCAATTCAATAAAAACCTTTATCAGTTCTGCCAGACTACGCTGGTTCAAAACATGAACAAGCAATGGTCAATGGTCAAGGCTTCCAATTTTTTACTCTTATACTTTAAGTCCACACTTTTTTATGCCAGCGGGCAATTGGTTCAAAAGTTTTATGTTGTTCACAGTAATTCAAACCCTCGGCAGGATGCTGATTCTGCAAAAAGCCCAGCCACAGGCAACCAATACCAAAAAACTTACCTCATTCAGCGGCAAACTACAAAATTCAAGGCTATACCTAAAACATCAAGCAGGCTACTCCGGTAGCTGATGCCGAATGGGTTCTAAGGTATCACCTGATGACCGGGACACTATGGTAGACCTTCTTCAGGGGGTCACCGACCCACCGGCCCTTGATCTCTGGCTGTGCTATTCTAGCGAACCCCTTGCACCTTTACCCTGCAGCAAGAGATGCCCCAACAGACGTTAGCGATAGAGCTCGCCTAGGCTTGCAGACGTAGCTACATGTCACCGCATGCAGTGAGTGGGCGCCAACCCAGAAAAAAAAAAGTCCAACTATAGAAAGAGCTCCAGAGGCAGATCGCGTAAATGCTGGAGGTCTTGTGAATTTGAAGATGCGATAACTTTGCAGGTGTCAATAACATCGGCACGAACTCTTGCTGTCATTCGAGTGAAGTGGATCATGGCCTCATGGGTATAATGCACCCACTGACCCACTAGTGTGTAAGGTTTTGCTATAACTGTAATGTAATATTGGGGCTTTTTTAGAAAAAATAACATCGTCTTGTAGGTGAGGTTTTGTTACTTTATGGCCTTAAATGGTATAAATCATCGGGTAAAGAATGACGATGTTTAGAAAAGGGCAGATATATCCACCCTCACTGAAATTATAGTCACAAAACGTCTGCGTTGGTTTAGACATGTCAGCAGAATTCTAAAAGATTAACTCCCCAACTATCTACTCGATTGAAAGCCTAAGCACGAAATACGAATCCAGAGGAAGACCCCGAAAAAGCGTGAATTATGTATTTATTGGAGACGCAGAAGAAAGACTCACGATTGGTAGTATGAAAAGATTAGCTGCAGATCGAAAGGAATGGAGAAACTCTAATCGCCAAGAGCTGTCATGTGATACCGACACTTGACACAACAGACGCAGACTTATCCTTTTGGATGGAGATCTCGCCATGTAACATGTATGTATGGGATATCGAACATAAGGTAATATAGATCATGACAAGATAATTAGGAAAAGGAACCAATTGTCGTTAAGATTGCAATTTTTATATAACTCACTGTTACTAAGGTAAGTGCAGAGAGTAGTCATGAAAAGAACACCAAAAAGGGTAGACATTGTACTAAACTAGAGAAATAAAATAGGGCAATGAACTAAAAAACTAAGATAGGTTAATGAACTTGAGAACTATAGAATTGCCAACACCTGCTTGAAATTTAAGCAATTTTTTGAATGGACGTATAAGACTATGTGTATTCAGTGCATAAAATTTGATGAGGTAACGCAATTTACTGATTTTCTCATCCGATTTTGGCACTATCCCCAGAAAAATAATTGAATTAATTAAAACTATACTGATGTTATTAACTAGGGAACACTCAGTAATTTTTTGCAATGTCTCAGTTAGCGAAGTTGTCTGAGTTGTGGCAAATAAACCCTAAGTTGCTTACAATGTTGGGTTACATACATAAATATGTCTGGGTCATATATTATGACTTAATTGCAAAATAGCCTTCCAAACATAAGGTTGTATATAGTTTGATACTTTGATATACCAACTTCCTCATTTAATTTGATGATGTCACAAAATTCATTTAATTTGAAGGAGTTTGAAAGGATTCCAAAAATGGCTTTAGGATTCAGAATTTATAATTAGTTTTAGGTCATAGAAATATGGTGACCATTTAGTCTTCTACTCCCGTAGATCCGCCAATTGCGCAGAAGTCAATCTTATTACAGAATGAATCGATGCAAGATAGAAAATCTAAGAAATAAAATGTTCTTTATTTGTATATTACTTTGTACCAATTTTGTACTTTCACGCTTTTGTCATTAATTATGAAGCCAATTTTGGGTAAATCAAATTTGAAATTAACAACAATTATACTGAATAACACAAATAGGTTAAGTCCGATTAAATTAATATCAATTAGTTAAAGGTATTGGACATGATCAAAATTCGACTACTGAAGTAATGAACCAGAAATAAACCATACGTGATGCATGAGGCAACGTGCACAATAGACAACCTCAATCTATTATGATATAGGACGTTCATAAAATTAACCAAGCTTAAGTTGACAAGTTAGTTAAATGCAGTCAACAAAAATTCTTTAACAAAGTTAACACAGTTTTATAAACGTCAAATTAACCAAATTTATTCAACAAAGCCATGCTTCCGATGGTTCCCCATCGCTGTCGCTTCATCGAGGTTGTTTTAGTCTTTGCAAAGTCCAGCGACTTGTTATCTGTCGACACAGCCGCTGCAGAATTAATGTTCATCCCGATTGTCGACTTCACAAAGTCCCTGAGGGTCTTTCCTCTGGTGATAAGAATGCAGGGATTGAGAAGGGAGTTCAGGAAAGGGAGGAAGTTGCTGACGATATAGAGAGTGTACCAAACCCAGAGATTTCGCTTCGGAAGGGAAAGTTCTAGTGCAAGAAGAGTGATGGAGTGAGCTGTATTACAGACAGCGAAAAGCAGGGTTAGTTGGAGTATGGTGGCGGTAATCTTAGTGTTTCTGTCGGACGACTTGTTGCCGACCGAGGGCGTGTTTTTGAGAGCGTGAATCTGAACCCCGCAGCAAACGATCGTTATGACAGAAGGAAGAAAGTATGGTATTCCAGTACACACCACGAATATTATCGATTGGAATTTCTCCAGGATGCTGGGAAAGACTTTAATGATGAGTTCGCTTCCTGCGTTGGGAGCCACCAGTAAGTAGTATGTGGAGAGGTAAATATCTTCAGAGCTGTAGTACTCATTGGGCCAAAAAAAGGAACCTATCTCGTAGGCAATAATGCCGCTCCATAATAGCGGGTACACTATCACGGCAGCGCAAACAAAGTTTCTTTGGATGAGCTTCAGAGGCCATATGATGTTGATGGACCTCACAACGACCAATGTCGTGCTGTAGAAAGCAGACACGTGAGAGGAAAGGGAGGCGAGGAAGAAGACAAGTGGGACAAGGAAAATAGCGATGCTATCAACCCCTCCACTGATAACCAAGAGGGTTAGTCCTTGGAGGACGGCAGCAACTCCCGACACGATATCCGTGAGGGACAGCATCATGTACATGGTGTGCAAGACGTTGTCTCTCTTCGAGACGTAGAACTTGAAGACCAGGCAGTTGAAGGCGATGGTTGCTAGACCCATGGGGAGGAGCCCGACGGCTAGGAATGTGGTGAACCAGTAGTTTTTAAATTTCGGGTAGGACGGGAAGGTTGTCATGAAAGATGTGGTTGAACCTCCGGCACTTGTGTTATCAAACGGTCCTTCTGAAAATAAGTTTTTTTCTAATCTTGTGTGTAATAAAGTTTCATAGTGTTAGTGCTAACTGGTAATTTGAGTTTATTGATAGCAGCTTTCACATTTCCTAGTCTAACAAAATTAAATTGACAAAAGTTTCAGCAATCATTGATTACCGTTCCTTCTGTCAACTAATATTTATAAAATCATGCAGTTAATCCTGATATATTTTAAATCACTGTCCAATGATAGACACGTCCTGATCAAACCCACCAATTCAAAAAAATTACCGTTTTGGTGAAGATCATCTTCGTTGGTTGCCACCACAGTCAGACAAATAAGGAGTGTCAGATCTCGGATCATACTGAAGATTTTACTGAAGTTAGACCAATGTCTGATGTGGTAATACTTGTATAAACTTCTACGGTGATCATACTAAGAGATTAGATCATTGATTATAGGATGGTAATTCTAATATGTACACTTACAGATGGTCATTTTAAGAATCGGCGGCACAATTCATTATATTCGTAACAATAAAATATAATAAAATCTTAAAAGTTTACCAAAATCAATTCATGTACAGTTTGTGACCAAGGCTGTAATAAATTGGAAGTTCAATTGGAATTATGAAATTGTCGTAGTTTTCACAAATATTAAGAAGCAGCTGTGAAGCTATTAGAAATATTTGAAATATTTCTTCACAACTTTAGTTTTTAATACTTTTTAGATATTGCTAGCTTTTTTATTGGAAAACAATAAGAAAGATGAAAAACATCATATGACTCATACAAATGACCGGCATGATATCGACGTTACTATATGATACTGTGATCTTGGCCATGGTTTTAAAACCTAGTATGATATTCAAGAGTAATATTGTAGCCATAACAGTATAGCAATCCTGGCGATAACGGATATTAGATACTCTGATACTGTCTAAAACAAAACACTCTCATGAGCATAACACGCTGGTGAAATTCCGGTTGTTACTTCATATGTGGGCTTCCGGAATTGTTACTTCATATGGGCCCTTCACTCATGATTAAGTGGTGTAATGGCTTAATGGCCTGTGTGACGTAACGGCTAGAACATTAGAACATTCACTCCTCATGCAGACGACCGGGCTTCGACCATCGGTCTGGCCGTATATGCAATGGTCTCAAAAACCATGGCATGAATGGTAGAGGTTCTCATTAACGAAAGTGACACGAGTGCTTATAGTGGTGTGAGTTGCGCTTTCCTATGTGCTTATACAGTTCGGTGGCCGACAACTGGGAACTTGATAGGCAGAATCTTAAGAGAAAAGTAGATCGGCACCTCGACCACTATTATATAAGCTTTTTGGGGTCGATATAAATCACAATTAATGCAGGGAAAACGTAAAAAACGACAAAAGTATTTTTATTCTAAAACTTAGCTAATTATCGGATATGTTTTTGTATACGATGGAGCTTAAAGATAACTGTAAAGGATTCTGTCAATGTGTCTTCATGGATTGAGCATTCTAAATAGCTGATATCATAGAAAAACCAATTCTTAATGCAGATGTAAACTTCTAATACTACGATGCCATATGTAACTGGCATTATATTGATAGTAGACAGTTGACCCGACAAATTGAGGTGTAGCATTTTACGAATATTATCGGCAGTAAGTGACAATTAGCACAATATTTGACAACAACTACTGCCACAACGGACTTCCTTGTCTTATAATCAGACTGATCATCAGTAGAAGGACAGTTATAGGACAGGCACGCATATTTAAGTTTAACATCATACAGATTAAGCTAACGTACGTTAAGCTAACGTACTGCCATGAAGGTCATGTCCAAAGTCCAGACCAAGGATCGACCGGGATCGCTTTTTCAGCCGGGACCGGGACCGGGACCGGGATTGGTAAAAATGGCCGGGACCGGGATTTTGCCGGGACCGGGACTGTAACCGGGACCGGGACTGTAACCGGGACCGGGATTGCAACCGGGACCGGGATTTTAACCGGGACCGGGACTGAAATTTTGTCGACTGAAAGTAAATTCTTATTCAAATTTTAAGTTTTCAATTTCAATTAAACTTAGATTAACTTCGTGTTCAACATTTAAAAAAACATATGAAAACCATTTAGCCGTAATTAAATGATATAAATACTGGAACTTCAAATTGAGATATCATCATAGCACCATGGACTTACTTGATTTTTCAATTGAAATAACTTCGTCCTATACAGTTGTGCGATAAGATAATAGCCTTTACTTTAAGATACATTGCGACGGTGGCTTATGACTTTGGTTCTCCCAATAACGTGATAAGAGAGGAGGTTACAAGGTATATGAAGGAAAAGCTCTCACCACAGATAGTGGATCCTCTTGAGTTTTGCCAAAGAAACCATAAACTGTATCCTAACTTGAGTAAACATTTGAGGGTTCCCGTCGTCCTGCCACATAACATCGTGCCCCACAACATTTTTTCCCGCATATTTGGCTCCACCGACCCTAACCCAAACCCTAACCCAAACCCTAACCCTAAGCCTAACCCTTAGGAAGCTGTCTTTTGTGAAGCAGAGCGCACTGGGGCTAAATCTCTGGGTTAAAGTGCTCTGGGGCACGATGTTCTGGGGCAGGACGTCGGACACCACTTGTGAGGGTTTACCTCTGCCCACCGCCATCCACTGTGGCCAGTGAACATGCCTTCAAGGTGGCAAAAAATGTTGTTGGGGACAACAGTGTGCCGCTCAGGCCCGACAATCTTGAAATGAATTTGTTCTTAAAATATAATCTGAGGGCACTTAACTACGACCTTAACAATCTGGAATCTCCACCTGCAGATTTCTGCCCACTCAATACCACGCCACACACATTTGATTTCGTTTGTTCTTATCTGTCGCTTATCTCGCCTAATTTAACGGCGAGATTGCTGTGTGCTTGTAGCGTTTAAGTGATGACTACCGTTAACGACAAGGAATTGGAGGATTTACTTGCAAGGTGTTTCGCATGGCTGCCCAAAGCTACGGAACAGGTGGGATGTACTGAACCAGTCGATGTTACTTCAGCGAATTGTAAGCAGGCAATGAAGGGAACTTTGGTAGCATTGTTCACGGAAGC
>JH154335.1:19219-37574 GCA_000226015.1 Mnemiopsis leidyi | reverse complement strand
TCCCATTGTGGCAAAAAATCGATTTATTAATCTTAGTTCTACTGGAAAGTATAGTTGATTTTTTTTTCGTTTTGTGATTTTAATTGTGGATGGAAAAGTTGTAGGGTTTTCTATCATTTTTCCATTTAGTGCCTTGACATTTTTAATAGATATGTGTGATGATGTAATGTCATAATTATTACTTACTTACTTACTTACTCTCAATACAGTGTACTGGTACAGGAGGTTAGTGGGGCCTGAGGTTGTTGGGTAAGACGTCACTGGCGCATAAGACCTGGGGGAAAGTGTCTTGGGGCATGGGTCAGTGGGGCACAAGGTTCTTTGGCACGACGTCACTGGAGGATAAACTCTGGGGCACAGTGTACTTAAGCAGAAGGTCAGTCATCAGTGGGGCACAGTGTCTTGGGCAGGGGGTCAGTGGGGCCCCGAGGTTGTGGGGCACGAGGTTGTTGGGCAAGCGTCACTGAGGTTAAAACTCTGGGGCAAATGTTCTGGAGCCCGATGCTCTGGGGCAGGACGACAGTCACCTTATATGTTATTATCATAAATATTATTTATCCTGTAACTCAATAAATTTTATCAATTTCCCGTGTTGTAGGATTTAAAATAATGCCTAAGTCTTTGTCTTATTCATAGCAGCATTATTTTTTGACTTCAATTAATTTCTTTTCTTTTTAGTATCAAAATGGTTATTAGAATGATTCAGACAGAGGTGCAGGTGAAAGATCTGCCAGAAACTTTCACACATCCTGAACGTTATACAAGTTTCAAGTACATTGGAGGAGGATCTTTTGGACAAGTAGTGTAAGTTGTTATAATAGAAAGAGTAAAGTATTTTTGGCATAACTTTGCCTCTTGTTAGCATATCATTGATGATTGATGGGGTGCCCTCTAGAAATCACTAGATATAAAAGTAAACTATACCAGCACAAACTTGATATTGTGTATGGATGAAATATGTGATATTATGACTGCAAAATGCTATAAAAACAAAATTTTGTTTATCTTTTCTCCAAATTTTGAACTTTAAAGAGGTACGAGGTAATAGTGGCATAGGCATATACACCAGCTATTAGACCCTTATTCACATAATTCTTTTGTTCTAATAACCTTATTAAGATTTAAACCAGGTTAGCAAGAGATTCAGTTAGGGATTGCAATGTTGCAATCAAAAGAATCTTTGTCCAAAGATATGAAAATCATGTAAAAAATTTGCTACGAGACGTTAAGAACTTGCTACGAGAAGTTGATATTCTGCAACTTGCTAAGAATCCTCAGGTAATTTGACAATTTGTAATTCCCTATAGTAAGCAGTTCAAGCAAGACAGATCAAATACAAATATAAATGTAATTGACAACAGATGGTTTATTTTGATATTTTGTTTTTGAAAGCTAAAGAAACCATTAAAGGGTAATTTAACAACTGCTTCTATCAAAGTTAAGGTTCTTATAAAGGAACATTTTCAAATATGTGCATATCAGAGCCAATTTAATGAAGCAATGCTTTGTTAATCAAGTTAAGATCCAACTTCATTCCTTACTTTTATTAGCTTATTAGCAAACGTGTAGTTGATAGTTAAAGCAGTGTATAAAAGATCAGAATTCACTCATTTATCATGAGTAAATCTTTGACATCAAATCAGTAATCCAAGTCTTCATCGTCATGTTGCTTACAGATCTACCTTATTCGTTCTCAGATTGTCGAGCTACAGTCAATATACATGGAGTTACAGAGTGAGAATACTCCAGTCGCAATTTACATAGTCATGAAGTACTGTGGAGAGAACCTTGTTGAATACATGGCGATGAATACAGTGTCGCTGGATGATGCTGCTAAGATAGTGTACAACATTGCTCGTGGACTCAATGTATAGTTCAGTTTCATTTCGTTTTGCCACCCATATAAATTATTCATATTGCAATTCTTTTTTCACCATTCGAAACATATAGTCACCGAGTTTTGAAAATTTCCCATGTTTTCAGTTTCTTCACAAGTTGGAAATATATCATCGTGTAAGTCTATAAAAATTAAGTAAATTTGTATAATTTATTTTTCGATCTAATTGTCTTTCTCAGCTTCCCCACAGATTTTTACCATGCCACAATGATCATCGTGAACGTTAATTTCGTATGAGTGAGGGAGTTTTATCAAACTTTGAAAGATTCTTTTTTGTTTTATGAGTTTTGCGATATTAGATAAGAGCCAAATCGTAACATATCTACCTATTATTACTTTTGTAATTTCAGGACTTGAAGCCACATAATATATGCATCGATCTGCACGATAAAAGATTTCCTGCTAAGGTAAAACAAAAGAAATTAAATCTTGTCCACACTTTCCTTGTCACGTGCTCCACACAGTAATTACCCATTTTCTTTTGAAATCTGATATCAAACAGTCTCCAACGAGACAATGTAGATCAGTTCCACGTTTTTTGGAACAGTTTTTAATTTTCACTTACTAGAACAGTTTCACAGTTTCTGAAACAACTTCACCAACATTTTCCAAATATTTGACGTTTTTATTTTACCCGCTAGGGACCTATGTCTTTATTTAACTTAATTCTTTTATATCTCATACATTCTTCTCCTATTACATTTTCACTCCCCTCTCCTTAGTCTGTCTCCTCTATCTTCTCTACTCTACCCTCTCTTTTATCTGTGGTTCTCTTGCATCTATTTACTCTCCTTTGTTTGTACCATTCAAAGCTAGATCCTTATCTTTTTCCCTTCTCCCCCATTCTCACTCCGTCAACTTTATGTATGGCTCTTTACTCTCTCAAGTCCCTCTCCAACTCTCATACCAGTCTCTTCTTTTTTGGAGAACTACCTACCTTTTGTCAAATTGATTTAAAGTTTTTAATCTTTTTTAAATATGATATGATAAAAATTTGAGACGAGTTCTGTTCTTTATCAGTTTAAGACAGTTCTGCAGATTATGTGGAACATTTCCAAGATTGTTAAATTGTTCTAGAAAATGTGGAACAGTGCCACATTTTGTGAAACAGTTCGAGAAAATGTATAACAGCTCCACATTTTAGAAACAGTTTCAGAAGACATTTTCATTTTAGATAATTGATCTGGGTTTTGCCCGAAAAAAGCCTCAAAACACAAACGAAATTACACGAATGGTGGCGACAATATGTTACAGAGCTCCAGAAAATTTGTTTGGTCTCAAGTTCAAAGAAAAACGTGAGAATGTTTCTTTTCTGCTGGTTGGTTAGAGAGAATTTAATGCTGCCCCTTTCATCTCAACTTTTTGCCATGTCTGAGATACGAGATTTTTGTTTTTAAGGCTTAGAAGCATTCAATATACATGTGGTAATGGCCTTCAGCTAGAGATGAAGGATGAAGTGAGTCTAAGATGCGGTTTGTGTGTTAGGACCTATTCTGCATATAAGAAAAATTAGACATAAAATTGAATACTTAATTTGGAAATAATTTCCAATCAATATTACCAGTCACTTTTCAGAGGACGTTTGGTCGTTGGGCTGTATCCTGGGATATTTGGTATCATCTAAAAACATTTTCCGATACCTGCACCGTGAACTAAGAGAAAGTTCTGGTACCCTGATGTTAATTCTACGACACTTAGGCAAACCTAGTGAAAAATTCATTGACAACTTGAATGAGGTAAGACCTTTCAGTTCTGTTTTAGCGCGTTACTCACTGATCAAATTCATCCGGGCATTTTGCCGTATTTCTAAAACTCATTGACAAAGAATATAATGCAAATTTAAAATAAATGATTTCTTAGTAATATATATATTAAATTGTTATTTTAAGACAATAATCTTCAGAACCGCATGTCTATTGATCGTTTATTATGGCGTGATTTCAATGCCCTCTATGAAGCAGACGATTACAATTTGGAGGGAGACGGCTTCAATACATTTTTTCAACAGCACATTGGAGATCCAAAGAAAGGTGTATTGTCATCTTTAAGTTTGAAAAACTTGTTTAATTATCAAAATTCATATTGCAAGTTCCCAGAATCCTTTAACCCATGCTGAAGTCGATGCATTACATGTGGTTAACGCATGGTGACCTAAAGTATCTTTGAACAGATGAAGCTTTGGAACTCATTGGTGGGATGTTACGATGGCATCATGAGGACCGAATGTGCATACAGGAGATCATTGAGAGTAACTTTGTTGCCGGATATCGAGAAGAGGCCATGGAGGTCAGTAACTTTTTAGTTATTAATAAGTCAATGAGTTGATGATTGTTGGTTATAAGTCATTGGTCATATTTGATTGGACATTCTTAAATTCACAACATTCTTAAATTTACGACCCACTATTTTCCACGTCTTTATCTAGCTGATTAGCTGATTCTCATAATAATTCAGAGGTTACCTGAAGACGAATTGTGCACTATGATCAAAAGTATACTTGATGAAAATGAAAACGAGATTCGGGAATATGAAATAAAGAAAGATTACAACGGCTTGATAACAAGTTTGTTTAAACAGTGTATACTTTTAACAGTTCATAAATACACTTGTGAATTGTATTGCTGTTGCTTTTTTATACATACTTTAAAAATAAATGAATAGATATGAGACCGATTTGCATTGCTAAGACCTGTAAATTTTTAATCATATAAAGGGTGTACAGTTAGTGCGCTTGTTTGATATAGGCTGTGTTTCAGACTACTTGTACAACAGAATAGCCGAAGATTTTGGTTGGGATGAGGACTTGAAAGACTACTATTCCTATCATCCTCGGAGTGAGTAGCGTAAGTTAAATCAACAGCGCTGTCAAGCGTGACCGTCTTTTCATCTTCGAACAAGCTTCTTTTAACCACAATACTAAATACAATACCAAGTGACCGCAATTTTGATTCAGGGCCACCAATACGATCTATTCTTTTAATATCACCTCTTTTTGATTATATAAGTCCTTCTACCATCAATAATTTTTGGTTTACGGTATACAATTGACAAAATTAACTTAAAAGACGGTTCCGTTACACCCAAGTTTTAGGTTTTTGTAAATTGTAGACATATATTCAAGTATTTTGAAAAGAACGTTCCGATTTGCGACTTGACTAGAGTACAATTTTATAATAAACCCAGCCATAGAAAGATATTTGTTCTAAGTTCTAACATGTATCATTCATAAGGGCGAGACCTCATCATTCCCGCTCTCAACCTCGAACATAATTTTACAACAACAACCCCAGGGGACTAACCTGGTATTTACAGAAACCAACTTCACCACACCATAGTCAGCACACCTAGTGACACTATAACCTGCTACACAAACGGATGAAAAACTGAAGAAGGCTGTAGAGCAGGCTACATTATCACAACCGATAACAACAATACAGTCATCCACGAAGGATCTCATAAGCTCCCGAATTACTGCAGTCTTCCAAGCTGAACAATAAGCTATTACGGAAGCATGCAACAACCTTACAACACACACCAACAAACATATCATCATCTTGACGGACAGCTTATCCTCCATCCAAGCTTTAAAAACACCCAATAACAATAGCAGAACAGTTACGAACTGCCCCAATTCCCTTAACCATCTAGGGGTCAACAACAACCTGGAACTTAGATGAATTGCAGCCCACACCGGACTCTGGGGAAACGAAAAGGCAGACGAACTGGCAAAACTCGGCACTACCAGCAA
This sequence comes from Mnemiopsis leidyi, assembly GCA_000226015.1. Classification (NCBI taxonomy): domain Eukaryota; kingdom Metazoa; phylum Ctenophora; class Tentaculata; order Lobata; family Bolinopsidae; genus Mnemiopsis; species Mnemiopsis leidyi. Next base: position 31,929 of record JH154335.1, on the reverse strand, counting down.
GCTCACCCTTAAACGCCCCGTACACCAGTCATACATCAATAACTATATCAACAACAACGTTATACAACTCAACAACAAGCACTGGACCAAAAATGTTCCAAAACACACTAAGATGATCCTTGGTCGCAACTCTGTCAAGACGATCAAGAACCTCAACTCTACCCTCATCAACAACAGAAAGGACTACAGAACAGCAGTCCAACTTATTACAGATCTCTGTGGCGTTAACAAACACCTCTTTAACATGAGGAAATCTGACACCGATTAATGTCCACTCTGCGGACTGCGGACACCAAGAGAAAACAGTTTCTCATTTCCTCGGCTAGTGTCCTGCCACTGCTCAACTTAGAGGACATAACTTCAACGACTACTTCCTCTCTATCAACGACATATTCGATTTCACCCATATATTACAACCATTATCAAATTTATCAAGAAAACAATAAGGTTACTCTGTCCTGAAGACATCGACAACACAGGAGTTACTTAGCTTTAGCCTTTCGTCCTTCCGTCTGTAGTCTTTGACTTCTGGTATAAGCTCTCCCATATGTCTCCACTGTAACCTTTTAACTCTCTCCCTTACCCACTCCTCTTATATCTCCCCGTACCCCCATCTCACAACCCCCTCACTCCCCCCTTACCCTAGAGACAGGCAAAACACCTTTTAGCGGTACCCTGTTGAGGGCCTAACATACAGACCCAGTCTCTCTTTAAAAAAAGTTTCATTCATAATCCACCGTACTTTAAAATATTGATATTAGGTTTACCATAGCAATTGGGAGAGAATATCAAAAAATAGATGGGCAAATCTTAAACCGGGCGGGTGGGCGGGCGGGCGTGCTTGTGTGTGTGGGTGCGTTCTTGCATGCGTGCTTGCGTGCCTGTGTGTGTGAAATACGTTGTTAACTTCATTCGATATAAATCTGTGAATTAAACATTATGAAATTCCGAATGAAACGTTTAGATGAATAGTCTAGTAGCTAATTAGTCCGAAAAGAGGACGATTCAGCTATAATTGGAACAAGTAACATTTTAGCTATATTGCCCGATCCATGGACTATTTATCTAAAATATGATTTAGCTGAAAAGACCCGTTTAACTAAACAGTCCTTTAGCTATAAAGTATCCCCGTACAAGTGGGTTATCTTGAAATGTAGCAAGGAATTGGGAGAGTTTTTCCTTGAATGCTTTGAGCGTTTTGAGCGACTTGACTTCTGCAGGCACCACGTTCTAGAGGCGTGCTCACAGGGAAAGATCCTTTGTACAAAGATTGGTTTCCTTTAGAGCATCCTACTCGTGAACGTCTTTTGAACACCCTCAATAGTTTGAATCTCACCTATTTTAATAGGATTCCACACTGGGAATTGATTTCAAAGATGCTCCGTACAAGTGATTTGTACAGGGATACATGACATCTTTGTTACGTATTTTAAAAACACCGTAAATGGGTGTCTATCTGCTTTTTAATAACATGCACTTTTGCAGGCGGCTCTAGAACACTGGCATTGTTACAAAACTTAACGACTCTGGCTGTGATAAGCACTGTAGCGGGAGTTGTTTATAACTACAGACAACATGATTCTTTCTCCTGGAAAACATTCTTCAGTGGTGCTGCTCTTGTTTTAACTTTGTCAGCCGTCAAACGTGCTGTGTCTTGAGATGTTGATACCTTAAATGAGTTTTTTATCATATCTGGTATACTGTAATTTTAGTTATTTTAGTTGTGATGATCATGTGCATGCATGGCAAAATCGCAAAAGCATTACAGTATGAAGTGTTTATAGTTAAAGTGTGTAGTTTCCGTGAAAAGATATGAAAACTTTATAGTAAATTCAGTTCTCCAGTTCTCATTTTGGCCCTTTTTAATGTATTTTTTAACCATCGAAGACTTTAACGTGACTTATTTTTAGAATTGTATATATTCGGGTGTTTCGAAAATTTTTGTGACACTCACTATGTTATGATTTCTACTTTTGTTTAGTATCCAAATAAATACTTATGACTTAATTTATGACTTTATTTAGCTGTAATCTAGATCGATTGTTTTTGTTAAAATTATTAGAAGGATAACGTGATTATCTATGATCTCAATTTTATGTAAAATTCTAGTCTGATTTTTTATCTCAGAATATACAGTAAATCATGAAACAGTAAACACCAATTTTGACCCTATTCATGGCTAGACCTGGATAAACACATTAAAGTTGCGATGACTCCAGGGTCCTGGGCCGTCCTTCCAAAATTGAAAAACAGTAAAATTAAATAAATTATATACTGCCAAATTCGATCACGAATTTCGGCAGTATCCAAGAAGCCTGACCCAGTATGCGAACTGGTCCTCGAACTGGTTCGCGAACTGGTTTGCATACTGGTTCACGTACTGGTTCCGCAATCCCCGAACCAGTATGCGAACCAGTCCGGGCTAGTTATGATATGATAACAAGTAGGTCACAGATCGCAGATGGAAATTGCCGAATGAAAGTTGTGACATAACGATTAAGTTGGGGATGTTGTAAATTAGTAAGTCACGCACCGACTTGTTCACTTAATGATAGATCAATTTTTTTGCAATAACGATATAGAAGACATAACACATAATTTAATAGAATACAGAGTCAGTCAGAAGGAGGATTTCTTTATATACCACATCTTAAACGTAACCGTTACTTTCCTTCAGCAATTTGCATATGCGATATGGATATGGATATGTGACCTACTTGTTATCATGTCATAACTAGTCCGGACTGGTTCGGGGATTGCCGAACCAGTACGCGAACCAGTTCGCATACTGGTTCGCGTACTGGTTCGCGAACTGGTTCGCATACTTGGTCCGGCTTCTTGGATACTGCCCGAATTTCGAGTCGCTTCGCCCTTTCGTTCTCCTTCAATTCAAATACAAGAGCCCTCCTGGCCACACGCTCCTCTCTAGACATGTCTGGACTTACAAAGACAGTATTGAAAGTCTGGGAGTTACGGAGATTTTTTGATTTTGATAAAAGAGTCATTTGCACACTCGGTGAAATAAAAGAAACTGGTCTTACATAACCAGTTTCTGGTTTCCCAACTCAACATGGTATCCTGAACTTTGGTTTAAGTTTCTCCCCTAGATAAAGAAAGACATCTGCAACTTTTGTTTGTAAATCTTCTCCATCTTTTCAGTAAGCCCGTAAATCATGAGATTTCTGCTTCTGTCCTCGGTATCTTAATTCTTCTTAACGACTGTTTGTAGCTTCCTCGGAGCTAGTGCATTAGCAAACGTTGAGGCAACCACTCCCGTGTTTGACTTAACTTCCGTCTGAACAGTCTCCTTGAAATTTTGAACAGTTTCCTGTCCCATCTCTATAATCCATCTCTATAATCCATCTCTATAATCCATCTCTATAATCCATCTCTATAATCCAATTTTGAATATCAAATTAGAGTCTTACCTTCATAATTATAAATTTAAACTTACGGTAAATAACAGTACTTCATCTGAGCGTATTCTTGAGATAGGAGTCCCCTTCTGTTTCCTCCACAGAACAGGATCAAAGCTGTCCCATGAACTAAAAGTCGTAACTGAATGATCGGATAATTGTTTATGAGTCGCATAGGAAAGTGAGTTTAACGTGGTTTTTGTAATTCTCTTCTTGACTCGAGTGATAGACATAGGTTTTTAATAGCGTTTTAATAGCAATGCTAAACTGAGTTTAACGTGGTTTTTGTAATTCTCTTCTTGACTCGAGTGATAGACATAGGTTTTTAATAGCGTTTTAATAGCAATGCTATTAAAATCCTATGTAGAGTCAAGGAGAGAATTACAAAAACCACGTTAAACTCAGAACTAAAAGTCCAACTGGTTTATTCGAATATATTGTGCCTTCTTGATTACTGTAATGCAGTTTATAGTCGATTGACTGAAAGTAATTTGCAAAAACTGCAGAAAATTCAAAACAATACTGTACGATTTATTTTTGGGATATGTGGTAAATGAATGCATGATACCGGAATGGTATTTCACCCTATCGTATCGTAAGAAATTACATTTTCTTCCTTTTAGATTTAGAATTAAATTTATAATTTCTTTACTCGTTTTTAAATGTATTAGCAACTAAGCACCGGATTATTTAAAGGACCTAATAAGTTTAAGGGAAATAAAGAGGCGGAGCTCAAGACTTGACAATGATTTCTTTATGTTGAAAAAGCCCCCTAAATGCAACTTTTATTGGAGTGATGCAGCATTTTCTTATAGTGGGCCTGAAATATGGAATAGTTTACCTTATGAGTTAAGATCTATTTCTTCCATTGATATTTTTAAATCTAGCCTTGTCTTTGAATCTAACCTTGCCTTGAAAGATCCTGAGTGAAACGTATTAACCTACAATTAAGCCTCTTTCATAGGTCACGCTTAAATAGTTTCCTAATATTTTCTTAAATGTACAACTGAAGCGTGTAGCAAAAACTAGAATTTATTTATTTATTGTTATTCATTTATTGTCTTGAGTCTTCTGGTCTTTGACTTTTACTTTAACTAAGTTCTATTCTTCTCGTTACCTACTCACCTTTGCACGATCGAGATTCGAGTTGTGTAGCAGCCTGAATCTGAGTAGCAGCACCTACCAGAATATCAACTGCAGTTCCTAACCAAAAAGTCCTTGTTTACTGCATTCCTAAGGGATATCACATAGATTGCCTCACCTACAGGAAAAGTCCTTTTTGTGGACAATCTCCGCATTACCCTCTTGAAATGATGACAAAAAATTGGCTGCACTGACTTTGCTGAAAACATCCCAAACCCCTTTTACTAGCTACAGCAGATGCTTGATTTTGTTAACTTTTAAAAACTACAGCTGATGTTGGATTTTGTTTACTTTTACAAACTACAGCTGATGCTAGATTTTGTTAACTTTTACAAGCTACAGCTGATGCTAGATTTTGTAACTTTTAAAAACTACAGCTGATGCTAGATTTTGTTAACTTTTAAAAACTACAGCTGATGCTAGATTTTGTGCCTAGACTGTCCTGGTCCAAGTCTAACAATTTTACACCCGCCATTCTTCCGCTGGCTAGTGGGCTTCAATGGTAGATGCTTTCAGTATATTCAGTACTCTTTAGTTTCTACACTTAACAAAAGGATTGGCCCGGAAAGCCGACCAACTTCTATAAAATATCCAATTCTCATTGCCTATTGCTTGCGTGCACCAAAGGGTCCACCTTCATTTCCAAGTGATAATGTGACTGAGTTGAATGAACTTGAGAATAACATCATCTTGGAGAGGATCACCTAAGCTAAGGCAGCATTCACATCGCTGCAACGAGTCTCCAAGCTTACAGTAATGGTATAACAAGAAAGAAAGAAACACAAACACCCGCCAAATGGAATTGAGGCCCACTAGCTAGCTTAGAAACAGACGGAGACCTTAGAAGTCGTCTGTGGTTCAAATTAGGTCTGTCATAGACAAGATGCCTTTTCTTTTAAAGTTCATAACTACTGCAGTTATGACATGGACCAGCACCTAAAGTTAAGTTATAGTCTTAACTCTTATCCCCATTGTTTATTTTTTGTTATGTTGTATTTTTCTGATATTAACCTCGGTTTGATTGAACATTGCAGTGTTGAACCTTAAGATAATTTTACATTTTAATATAAAATGGTTATCATTCCTTAGCAACAAGATCTAGCAAAATGGTGATTAAATTGGTAAAAACAGAAATCGAGAACGACGATCATTTGACATCAATTTTTTTCCACCCTGAACAGTACAAAGATTTGACATACATCGGAAGAGGATCATTCGGAAAAGTAGTGTAAGTGAATGTCTATGGTCTAGATAGGTTTGACAATCCAGAGTTCTTTTTAACTATGATGGTTCTACTTGATTTAAAGTAATGTTATTTTATCAGAGCAGCGAAAGATTCAGTCAGGAATTGTTGTGTTGCAATAAAGAAGATAGAAGTCAGATACGAACAAATCAGATTTTCACATGCTAGAAACTTGCTACGAGAAGTTGTCATCCTGCGTTACGCTAAGAATCCACAGGTGATTTGCACAAGCAGCCTTTGACTGTGTATTGATGAATAAGTATATAAGTTGAAAAAAAGAAGCCCCATAGAACAGGGAATTAAATTCATTGTGTTCACACATTTACTCGGGAGTCGAGATTGCCCGAAATGAGAACATGAGTAGGACATTAATAGGATACCTCCCCATCTGAACCAATATCCTTTGCAGATTGTCGAGCTGCGATCAGTATACATGGACTTGCAAAGCGAGAAAGTTCCTGAATCCATTTATATAGTCACCGAGTACTGTGGAGAGAACCTACCTATGTACATGGCTAGGATGGGCAACAGAGTATCGTTAGAAGATGCAGCCAAAATTGTTTATAACATTGCTCGCGGGCTCAATGTATGGTTATTTACAGAGTTTTTGTTGCATTGTTTAAAATTTGGCTTAATAATTTGAAATAAGACACAATATAGAGTAAGGTATAGGTTACAATTTTATTATTATGTGACATTGATTAACCATTGAGAGAATGATAAGTTATGCACGACCAATCAATACAGAGCAAGGATATCACGTGATATAAAAGAATTTTTTGCGACCTCTTCCCAAAAGTACCCTTCTCTATGGTAGGCGACCTAATCATTTTTACTTTTCAGTTTCTTCACGAATTGGAAGTATACCATCGTGTAAGTTTTCCATAGTTTCTCATAGTAAGAGGGTTGTTTTCCCCGATGTTAACTCTACGTTTCTTTAAGAGGGTTGTTTTCCCCGATGTTAACTCTACGTTTCTTTAAGAAGGAATTGAAGCTGAGAGGTTTCCCTTAGAGGCCTTCTACAATTTAATTGTTGATTAGGTATAATGTACATTTTCAGGACTTGAAGCCAGGTAACATTTGCATCGACATGAGTGATGAGAAGTTTCCCGCTAAGGTAAAAGGTAGAAAAATGATATTGCATTTCTCCTATCTTCGTGCTTTTTTGCGAAGCAAAAACGCCAAAGAAATGGTTTAAAGAGGTGGTCGTGAAAGGGGGTAGGGTTGGGTAACCAAACCCAATCGCTGTATTTCAGACATTTTTTGCATCGGCGCTTGTACTGGAAGTAAGCCATGTGCCCAATTTCGAATCCTGTCCCATCTAAATGCAGTGGAGGTATGATTATGGTATCCAATTTTTCGATATAGGCGATCATAAGAGCAGCGGTTCCAAAACACGTCCGATTTTTATCTTGTGGATACTTCACGGCGCCGTCAAATATCCACGGTGGTACTGGTGTCCGCTGCCACATAGCAATTTCACACATTGCGCGTGCTACGGTTACCGTAGCACGATGCATGTTTTACGAAGTGCATCCGCAAAGTTATTATACCCAAACAAAACAAGTGCGAATGTCGCTGCATGTACATATAACTGCCAGAATATTATACCGAATAATTATGTGAATTCCATAATTAATTCTTATCTAACTTATCTATGGCTTGAAGATAACGCGCCTTTAGTTCTATGGCCCACTATTTTAGTACAAATTTATATCTCTTAGCAAAAGCAATTTTAGCTAACCGCGACTTAAGTATACCGCAAATGTATTCTGGTAAACAATAGCGGAAACCAACCCATCAACCCAATTTGGGATCATTCAAATATGACGTCACCAAATTTTCGTCATTTTCGTCATCAATACAAAACCCCTCTAACTTTCAGAGGTAAATTACCAAAATGATGTCATCACAGTTTAGACCCCCCTTTAATGTCAAAATACTTTGATTTTTGGCTTTTAATTGCCATTAATTTTGATCAGAAATTCATAATTTAAAGCATAGTCAATAGTACATATGCAAATTATGCATAAGTACATATTTCCAAGACTGTGTTATCAGACAGCTCCTTAATATCCCCTAGGTAGTTCCTCATTCTCTTCCTCTAACATGAGGCTCTTCTATAAAGCCACATATAGAATCTGCGCCCAAATTTTAATGTTATTTAATTTGCTTAACCTCCCTCCCCCTCGTCATCAACCGTCATCATTTGGAAATCCCCTCCCCCCTAGGTGATGAGATCATATATGAACTACCCCTTTAATCCTTAAATAGTTTAATACCAAAATTTTTATGGTTTACTTAAGAGGCTTTTGGGAAAGGAACTTCAAGCTTAACCTTATCTGATTTGTGATGTAAATTGTTTGCAAAATGCTGTTTTGCGTTTGTAACATTTTTTAAGTTTTTTGACGTACTGGGGCTTACTTTTAACTTTAGGTTTTAAAAGTGAAGTAAATCTCACGGCTTACCGTGAACAATATACGACGTTTTACAGGACCCATTGTGCGCCGACAGGACCCATTGCACGATTTAGGCACACTTTTTTATATGCCGGTGCGAAATGGGTCCAATTTAAGTGTCCTATGTTGTTCACGGTTACAGCTTCATACCTGCTTGATTAAGACTTTCATTTCAGATTATTGATCTTGGGTATGCTCGAAAAAAGCCTCGTGTCTCGGACGAGATAACAAGAAAGTTAGCTACATTATGTTACAGATCTCCTGAAAATTTGCTTGGTCTCAAATACAAAGAAAGCCGTAAGAATGTAATTGTTTCTTGTAGTAGTGCTATAAAATCATTAAACTCTACGCCCCCATTTACTGTTAGGGCGTGGTAAAAAATAATCGACGTCTTTGTTAGCTACGTATCATACTGAAATGCACTGATTACAAAGTTAATCTTCAGCGTGTTACTGTACCAACGCTCTACTTTGTTCGCGATGTTTAGAATTTAGATAGATAGTACTGTTCTATGTTTATAATTTAGATAGTACTGTTCTGGGTGTTCTATGTTTTGGCTGCTGTGTTTTGATTTTTCGACTGGGCCGGAAAGTGCAGTCTTATGTGACAACCTTTGCTCTTTATATATCATACCTACTTACTACGCTTGTAAACGAATTAACATCAGATCAGGCACGATAAGGGATAGTTGCTTATCAAAATAACCTTTTGTTTTCAGAGGACGTTTGGTCGTTAGGCTGCATCCTGGGATACTTGGTATCATCTCAACACATTTTCCGATATACGAAATTAGACGTCATGGAAGATTGTGGTACGCTGAAAAATATTCTGTGGTACTTGGGCAATCCTTGTGAAGCATTTATGAATGACTTAAACGACGAGGTGAAATGTAATTTTCCGGTCCTGCCAGATGCTTTATTTGATTGATAACGTTACTCTTAAATTCAGTCTTCTGCTAAATTTCACGGCAATTTGACAGAAAAAATTATATTTAAGTGTTAAATGAAATGCATATCGTAACAATTATTCATATATGAAGAAACCGTTTGTTAATGAGTCTTATGATTAATCGCAGTGTTCTAATTTGAGATAACTTCTGATGATTATTTATTTTATTTCAACTCTGAGTTGTATAAGTTGCATTATCATACTGTTTTCATTCCATTTTATGTTTTATTGTTTTGTTTTCAGAACCAAGGGGATATTAACCGATATCTGTTCAACTTTCTCAAAAGCCAGGACACGGAAAAAGGAAAGGGTTTCTACGAACTTCTCCCACGGAATGACGAAGATCGAAAGCGAAGTACTTTTACAATTTACTATTTACAAGTTAAAAAATAAGACCGATTTGGTTTGGATTGATTTGGTTCTATCGGTTAATTGTCACATGAGGTTTTGCAGATTTTTCCATTCAAATTAAAACACTGCGACAGTTGTGCGGAAAGTAAATTTAAAATTAAACATTGGGTGTCCCAAAAGTGATGGTGCCCTTTTTTAGGGATCATGTATCTTAATGGACCAAACAAAAAATGGTAAAGGGCACGGTATAATAGGATGACTAAAAATATGAAAAATAAACGTTCATTCGAAAAAGAGTGGTTTAAAATGGATCAATATTACTAAACTGAATCGATGTTGCAAAAATCGATTTTTCATCCTCGAATGACCTACATTCCCTAATTAATTTTACCTATCAAATGAGGAGATGCAGAGCAATACGCCAAACAGATGATTACTTCTTAATAGGACTTTCATATCTTTAAACAGATGAAGCTTTGCAACTTATGACTGGGATGTTACGATGGTATCATAAAGACCGAATGTGCGTACAGGATATTATGAAGAGTGACTTCGTGGTCGAGTATCGAGAACAGTCCCTGGAGGTCCGTAGCTTGTTGCTTGTCATTAACTTGTTATAATCATTATCGTCCGTAAATAGTTATAATTTTTGTTAATTAGTTGAATCTTTGGTCCACGCAAGTAATAGATAAGCAATGACGATTGGATACTAAGTTAGGATTGTTTGTCATTTTGAAATTTATGACCCATTATTGTCCCCGTGATTCTGCTTAATTCTCATAATAATTCAGAGGTTACCTGTTCCCAAACTTTGCACTTTGATCAAAAGTATACTTGATGAAAATGAAAACGACATTCGGGAATATGAAATAAAGAAAGATTACAACGGCTTGATAACAAGTTTGTTTAAACAGTGTATACTTTTAACAGTTCATAAATACACTCGTGAATTGTATTGATGTTGCTTTTTTATAAATACTTTAAAAATAAATGAAAAGATATGAGGCCGATTTGCATTGCTAAGACCTGTAAAATTTTAATCATATGCAGGGTATACAGTTAGTGTATATAAAGGGTGTACAGTTAGTGTGCTTGTTTGATATAGGCTGTGTTTCAGACTATTTGTACAACAGAATAGCCGAAGATTTTGGTTGGGATGAGGACTTGAAAGACTACTATCCTTATCATCCTCGGAGTGAGTAGCGTAAGTTTAATTCAGATTGATCTACGTCGGTCCACCCAAGCGGTCCATTCTTTTTATATATCACTCCTGTTTGGTTATACAATAGACGAAATATACTTAAAAGACAGTTATGTTACACCCAAGTTTTGGGTTTTTGTTAATTATCGACCATGAGTATTTTTCAAAAAACGGGCCCATTTGTGACTTTGAAAAAATAGACGGCAAATCTAGGATCTATTCACGCCAATATAACGCAATTATACTCTGGGATTAAGAGGGCCGAGCACGATAAGTGAGTCTAGGCATATATGTATCTGTGCAATTTCAGGCACAATCCCGCTATCCTCACTCAAAATTCCGGACGAATCTATTAAAGTCTCTACCGAAGAGATTAAAATCGGCATAATGATTTGGGGTAGACGATAAATGGGTGTCTATCTGCTTTTTTATAGCATGCACTTTTGCAGGCGGCTCTAGAAGACTGGCAGTGTTACAAAACTTAACGACTCTGGCTGTTATAAGCACTGTAGCGGGAGTTGTTTATAACTACAGACAACATGATTCTTTCTCCTGGAAAACATTCTTCAGTGGTGCTGCTCTTGTTTTAACTTTGTCAGCCGTGAAACGTGTCTTGAGATGTTGATACCTTAAATTTGTTTTTTCATCATATCTGGTATACTGTAATTTTAGTTCTTTTAGTTGTGATGATCATGCGCATGCATGGCAAAAATGGCAAAAGCATCACAGTATGAAGTGTTTATAGTTAAAGTTTGTAGTTTCCGTAAAAAGATATGAAAACTTTAGTAAATTCAGCTCTCCAGTTCTCATTTTGGCACTTTTTAATGTATTTTTTAACTATCGAAGACTTTAACGTGACTTATTTTTAGAATTGTATATATATTCGGGTGTTTCGAAAATTGTGGTGACACTTACTATGTTATGATTTCTACTTTTGTTTAGTATCCAATTTAATACTTATGACTTCAGTGGTGCTGCTCTTGTATTAACTTTGTCAGCCGTGAAACGTGCTGTGTCTTGAGTTGTTGATACCTTTAATGTGTTCTGTTCATATCAGGTTGATAATTTTTTAGTTCTTGTAGATATTATGAATCATGAACGTGCTGGTGTCTTACTCTTGTTCAGATTAATTTTAACTATCCGTAGTTGATTTATTAAACTGACGATTTTTATGATTAATTTATCTTTTTAGACGATTGAAAGAATTTTATTCATTAGATCCTACGCGTTTTTAGGGAATTTTAGGAGCTGACTTTATGAATTCGGGAGTGTCATCGCCATTTCACGGCAAACTACCTTACAAGTTACAAGGCATGTGGAAGTCTCAATAATTGGAAACTGAAATATGGCAGTTTTTCTAGAAATCCCTGAATTAAGTACTACGAATTCAATTGTGTATTTTTCATCCTAGATTTTTTAAAAGAAACTCAAATCAGTTTTAATAATATTTCGGAAAATCATTAACAAATTTACCGAATTAATCAGAAAACTTTCTCATCGTTAGTTGTTATCATCGTTCTCACCATCTTCACCTTAACCTTTAGTCTGCTCACCGGTAAAGTCCCAGGATGAACAACTAATTTGACGAATTCACCTCGAATTCACTTCAATTTAACTCTATAAGGGCTAGTTGGTTGTGCAAAAATTTGGATTTTTTTTCAAAAATCCCCGAATTTTGTTCCATACAAATATGTCTCGTTAGGTATTCGCCAAAAAGCTTTGTGGCGAAAAGGTGATGAAACCCAACCAGGTTTCGATATTTGATCATGTATTAATGCTAATGATGTGACTTATTTCCGCAGAATTATAAATAAAAATTGACACAATAAAAGGATGGTTGTTTCTGATTTATTACTTTTAGAACATTCACATTTTATTAGTGTTCTGAATGCGAAAATGTAGAATTTTTCTGTAGAACTGTAGAGTTCTTCTGTAGAAAAATTTAATAA
>JH154333.1:98477-118805 GCA_000226015.1 Mnemiopsis leidyi | reverse complement strand
GTTATTACTATCAACTACCCGCACTGCTTGCTATTTTTACTTGGTAGATAATATCTTTACATGAATCTGAGGCCTGCTCAAAATTAGTGATACGAGAGAACATCCTTTTTTCTTGTCATTGCTAGCAACTGCCCCACTGCCTGCAATTTGTACTTGGTAAATAATATCGTTACATAACTCATAAGTGCAAAGTAACAAAATGTTTTCAACTCGGGCTCTGCCCTCGTTAATAACATATTATTATTCAACTCAGCCTTCGGCTTCGGTGAATAATGAGATTTACGCCACTCGCTACGCTCGAGGCGTAAATCATGTTACTTCACACTTACTCGTTATGTAACTTCATATTACTTCACACTTACTCGTTATGTAACTTGATATTACATAATAACGCTTAACTTTAAGGCTGATTCTAGTCTAGAATAATGAAACTGCAAGCATCACAGAAAAATGCAGAACCATCAACTTCAAGTTTCACAAGATGCTAAAACGTAGAGCATTATTACATTTCAGTTGGATATGTTTAAAATCTCAGTCAACTGTCTATTCAAATTTTATTATAAAAAGAATTGAAATTATCTACAGAATACACATCACACATGCGAGTTGCAGTTTCAGTTTCTGTCAAAGTCTATGGGTATGATGCAACACAGTTTAGCTTTCTGTCAGAGTCTAGGATCCAGGGCACTGACAAGCGAAGGGTCGCTTTCGGGACTTCTTTTTGTGGAAGGAGTCATCAAACTCGCCCCATCTGGAAATAGCCAGGACGTGTTGTTTGTTCCTTGCGTTATCCTTCCCAGACTTCGGTCTCCAGGGTACAACCCAGTCTTCGACCAGGTCCCCGTCCAACCACTTCCAGACACCTTCCTCCTCCAGGTCGTTCCCTCCCAGCCAGATCCAGTTGTTGGAGTCCCAGGTTTTCCAGGCAGGATCTGCCGCTCCCAGGAAATACTTGGCAGCGTTAGTTACCTCGTCCACCTCCGCCGCATTGCGGACCTTGGCCAGGTGAAGTCCGGCTTGCGCGCAAGCTTTTTTAGCTTTCACCCACGTCATTTTCTCGTTAGAGAGGACGTATTTTCCCCGGTAGTCGCACGCGTAGGGGTGAGTCTTGAACTTGTAGGTGTCGTCCCATCTTCCCCCGTGGTTTATCCTCATTTGGTTCTGATAACACCAGTCTTGGTCACACCCCGACTTTCCCTTCTTCAGGGGCCTCTGGTCTGGCTGTTTTTTCATCCATTTGGAGAAGTCTTCGGGGTGCGACCCGTCCGCCCATTCCCAGTCCAGTGTGTTGTATTTCCCTGGCTTTTTGTTCTCGTTGTTTTTCGTCTTTCTCAGTCCCGCCCAGACCCACTTTGTATCGACCCACTGGTTTCCTTCTTGCTTTGCCAGAGGGTAAGCCATCTCCAGCAGGATCTTCAAATCTTTGTTCTTGTCCCCGTCGTTAACTGTTGCCAGGTTACCCTCCTCTCCACGGCCGGATCCGATGTCAAAGTTCCTGCACCTCTCATCTGCTTCATCGTAGGTGACGAGCTCTGAGAAAAAGACTATATTGCAGGTGGTGAATACCCCACTGTCCAAACCTTTGAGAAGTTTCCGTAATCCTTTAATTTGATTCTTGTTGATAGTTTTACTGGTGACGGCAGCGAATACAGTGCCGGTTTGAAGTGTCAGCAGGAGAAGGATGAGCCGGAACATCCTTTGGCAAAACTAGTTTATCGAATCTAGTTTATAGTTTATAGTTTATCGGGAAGAGAGAATTTCAAACTGGCTTAGAAATAGGACTAAGTCACTTAGCTATAGTTCTCAAACAGTTGCGCACGACAATGATGTGAAAGTGATTAAATGGACGTTGATAAACTGCAATTGTGTTGACGTAGCGATATCTTTGTTCGATAATGACAACTTCGAAAGTAGTCGGGTTAGAGGTATAGAGTTAGACTGAGCTTCAGTTAGTCCGGTGTTTCAAGTTGACAAACAATACACCGGTTCAGCTGGACCGTTTAAGCCAGTGCGGTGCCGCTTCTGTAATTCTCGGAGATTTCTTTGTCGGAATTAATTGGGTGCGTTCAACATGGCACACGAGCACGTGTTTTTGGACAGAATAAACCGCAATGGATTCCCTTTAGTAATACAACTTGTCTAGTGAACCTAAGTTCATAAAAATATTTGGGTTTATTTTATGTTCATGATTAAGGGAATTTTCTGAATCATTAATTCAATTCTAGCGGCTGTTCGATGTACTAAGGTCGGAGAAGAAGGGAAATGTTCAACATCATCTCAACCCTACGAAATAATTGTCTAGCATGACATCGCCAATTCATTAAGATAAGCGGCTCTTAGACAGTGCCCTATTAAACTGCTAATTATTCATTGATATCAATGAGAATTAAATTCTATCAAACGTCATAACCATGATATTGATATACGTTAAGATCACAAAAAGGATTTCGGTTGTTACAAGGGATTGCAATGAATCAATAAAACCCCTAAAAACTTTTTCGTATAGTAGAGGCTAAGTAGGTATATCCTGGCTTGTATTATTTGTCCAAAGCAACGAAAAAACATTCACACGGCACGTGTTACGAGGGGAAAGATCACGTAACATAATAGCTACAATGCAAAATCACGTGATATCAAAACCTTGTTACAACACCTTGTAACAACATCTTGTTACAAAATATTGTTCTAAGACCTTGTCTCAAGATTTCAAGACCTTGCCTCCAAACTAATTGTCACAAGACCTTGTCTCAAGATTTCAAGACCGTGCCTCGAAACTAATTGTCACAAGACCTTGTCTCAAGATTTCAAGACCTTGCCTCGAAACTAATTGTCACAATACCTTGTCTCGAGATTGCAAGACCTTGCCTCCAAACTAATTGTCACAAGTGACAAGACCTTGTCTCAAGATTTCAAGACCTAAACTAATCGCCTCAAAACTTTTTTCTGGGGGACGCTGGCGGCTGGCAATCAAGATTCAAGGCCAATATCGTGGAATTAACAGAGATTATCTGACTATGTCCGACCCTGATCATTCTTTAGTACGAGAATAAAATGTCGGGAGCGGCGAGGGCGCCGTACAAAAGCGAACTTGCAACAGATAACCAAGTTATCGTCCCATGAAAAAATCAACAATCACTAACACACAATCACTGACTAAGGTGAAGTATACTTTAAATCCATAAGCTGCGATTTATGTGATGGAAAAACTTATGATTGTTTCCCGAAAACTTGGAAGCGACCAAACTTCGGACTCAAGTGTGGATGTGTAATCCATAACTAGATTTAACCACAGAGTGCTCTGGATGTGATTGTGAGTTTTAAGAGCTGACAAAAAACTTAAAGGTGATACTAATAAGGTGTTTCATTTTGGTCAAATCAATTTTGTCTTTTCTGGTATGTTTAAAACATTGAAACGCATGATATTTTTTATACTTGAATTTTCTATCATCAAACTCAATTCACAATAAACTTGAAGATAGGAAAATAGCTGAAATTATAACTAATTAACTAACAAAGACGGATAGTAAAACTAAGAAGTGAGTAGTCAACTTCAAAATCTCAACTACATCTTTTTCTGGCAAAAGTCTAGTCTAAAAATAATGTACCCCTTTTAAAATTTAAGTTGATGATCGATGATCCACTGGCGATGATGCACTGTCAAGCGAAGGATCAGAGTGACCATAGAGTCAACGAACCATTGGCAGGCGAAGGATCGGAGCAACCAAAGAGTCAACGAACCATTATTGGCAAGCGAAGGATCGGAGCAACCAAAGAGTCTACGAACCATTATTGGCAAGCGAAGGATCGGAGCAACCAAAGAGTCTACGATCCAGGGCACTGGCAAGCGAAGGGTCGCAGTCTCTTCCTCTTGTTTTGGAAGGAATCGTCAAACTCTCCCCACCTGGAAAAGGCTAAAGCGTGTTGACCCTTCCCAGCGTTGTCTTTACCAGCCTTCTGTCTCCATGGTACAGCCCAGCTCTCGACCAGGTCTCCATTCTGCCACTTCCACACGCCTTCCTCCTCCATGTCAGTTCCTCCCAGCCAGATCCAGTTGTTGTCATCCCAGGTTTTCCAGGCAGGATCTGCCTCTCCCAGGAAATACGTGGCAGCTGCCTTCATCTCCTCCACCTCTTTATCGTTCCTAACTGACGCCAGGAACAGTCCGGCAGCTTCGCACACCGCCTTGGCCTTGACCCACGTGACCATGTCACCTGACAAGATATACTTGCCATTGTAGTCACAAGCGTATGGATGCTTCCTGTACTTGTAGGTGTCGTCCCAACTTCCCTTGTGATTAATCCTCATCTGGTTCTGGTAGCAAAACTTCTCGTCACACCCAGACTTGCCCTTTTTGAGTCTCCTCTGGTCAGGCTGATTTTTCATCCACTTGAAAAATTCGTTAGGATTGGACCCATCAGCCCACTGCCAGTCTTCTGCACTGTAGGGGCCGGGTTTCTTGTTTCTGTTGTTCTTCGTCTTCCTTAACCCAGCCCACACCCAATTTGTAGGTCCCCATTTGTTTTCCTTCTGCTCCGGTGCGTCTGCAGGGTAGGCCATGTCCAGAAGGAGCTTTAGATCTGAGTTCTTGGTGTCATCGTTGACGGTAACCAAGTTGCCTTCTTCTCCTCGTCCTGACCCAATGTTAAAGTTTTTGCAGTTTTGATCAGCTTCGTCGAAGGTGACCGGCGTCGAGAAAAAGACAATTTTGCACGTGGCGAATGTTCCACTATCCATGTTTTTCAGAAGTCTTTTCAGGCCCTTTAGCTGGGCATGGTTAAGACGACTTTCTTGAAGCTGTACCACAGCTATAAGAGCCAAGAGAACTAGAATCTGTCTGAGCATCGTGGCTGCTTAACAGGAACAAGTTTATGGGAAAATGAGCTACTGGGTGTCGATAAGCAAGTTTGAAGATTAGTTATAACATCAGATCCAGTGAGTTTAGAATCTAGAATTGTTGCATATGAGGCAAACAAAGGGGTTTGATTAATTCACAGATTCAAGATGAGGATTATACACACAGAATAATAGTGACTCGCCTGAACGTTACTTATTGAATGCTTGAGTATTAAGGATTTTTAAAAAGCCCCGGTATAGCAGCAGGCTCAAAGGTCACCCTCCCAGTTTCGCAACCCTTCTCCCAAGCTGAGGTTAGCGGTTGTGAGCCAATTGCTACGAAAGAACCGCTAAAAATCCGCCAGAAATACATTATGCGCCATTATTATTATGTGTGATTAAGAACCTGCTGACAATATGGGAACCACAATTATGAAATAATATTCCGTTTCTCGGTTTCTGGGATGTCAACTTCATGTAACGATTGGGATTGGCTAAGAACATCTCAAGAACTTGCAACCGGTTCTCACTCTTACATCTAAGCTTTTTTATAGGCGGTTCTTCAACGGCCGCTTAACGGTTCTAAGCTGGTTCAACGCTGGTTTAACCGGATCGTTAGCGGTTTTTAGAGGATCTTTAGAGGTTCTTTAGCGGTTTTTGGGAGGCTCTTAACTGATCCTTCGGTCGTGAGTTCAAGAACTGTTGGACTTATAAACCCCGCGGATGTCTAATGATAAATACAATGCGGCAAAAATGTCGGCATTTATAGTCCAATTTTTAAATTTGAGAAAGCACATTGCAAGCACGAAGCGATACATGGTAGTTTGCCTTTTTGGACACATTCGGGTTGAGTGATGACGATGCATTGTGTGTTGTAATTGTATTGCATACAAATGGGGATCTAAAAATTATAGCAGTAGTAACAACTAGTTATATATAGTATAATTTAACAAAAAATCTGTTTTTATTACAGTTTGTAATATCCACGATAATTAACTATAGTTTGTAACTACTAAATATAGCATACTACAGTCGTTACTACTAACTACAGTTTTACTCTCTCTCACAGATCCAGGAGACAACTAATGAGAATGACAGGTACCGTACAGTTCAGTTCACAACATCAACACTTCATCCGTCTGATTAGAAGTACATTAGAGGAGGCATCTCTAAAAGGATTGTTGTGTACTTCAAGCTTGTCTTAGCCTGACGATGCTGTATTGTGTGAGTGTGTCTGTTTGTCTGTGTGCCTGTTTGTCTGTGTGCCTGTTTGTCTGTGTGTCTGTTTGTCTGTGTGTCTGTTTGTCTGTGTGTCTGTTTGTCTGTTTGTCTGTTTGTCTGTTTGTCTGTTTGTCTGTTTGTCCGTGAGCCAGACAGACACTGCATTAGAGCAGCTAAATGTCCGGTTCAGCTGATGTAGTTTGTGGAAGGACTTTCTTGTTATCCCTAACTGTTCTGTGTCCTGGTTACTGGATATTTACTGTATGCCAATTAGGTAAATTCTATGTTTGACGCAAATGCCAGATGCAGAATAAATTTATTTTAGTTTGCTTGTCAAGGCTTTTTATTTATTTTTCTAGTAGTTTGACCGAAGAGTATGATTTGTTTGCTATCGATTGCAGTTGACACAATATGTCTTTACTTCATAGAACGAAGGGTTTTCTTATTTGAAAAACGTTGTTAGAGGGAAAATTCTGCCACTTGTGTAAATAGTTTTCTATTCTCTCACTTTCTGCGGAAACTAGGTTCTGCAGAAACTATTTGTTTTATTACACTGCACAGTTGAGCCTCGTATAATTGCCTGCATAGCCTTTTAATCGCGTGACTAACTGTGAAAGGCTTTGATTTAATGAGGTGCTGGTCTGGCCCTATATATACAAGCGTTCTTATGAAGCTAACCAAGCATGGTATATTTGTACAATAACGAATTGTACACAATACGCACATTTACAGTTGTAATAATGCGTGGCTAGCTCCTGATGTAGAAATATTGCCAAGGAGGGAAGCGTTAATTGCTCCTTCATCAAATAAGTTGGGGAAGTGACTGAATTAGAACTAATTAAACTGATTACCTTTTAATTTTTTCTCGGCAGTTTTACCAAATTTAGATGTTAATTGTTGGCCAGACGGATTGTTAACGTTTGTATATTGTTCAGCTAAAAATATACATTGCCCTTTGAAGGAAGATTACAATTTCGGAGTCGTGGGAAAAAGTTGATCACCGTATTTTTGAGCTGAAAGCGAGATCTGTGATAACAAAAAATTCCGCCACGGTGTCATCGTCAATTATAGAAAATCAGGTCTGGGAGTGTAAAAAGGTTTTCAAGGTTGAGAGCTGGGAAAACCAAGGAAGAGGGTTAAATCAAAATGACCTACAGACAATCTAGCTACAATACTCCCTCGCGCAGGTAACGGTTCTCAAAATGTTTTGTGTCGGAACGTTTTGTGTCGGAATGTTTTGTGACGGAACGTTTTGTGTTGAAACATTTTGTGTCGGAACGGTATTTTTCTCGGAACAATTTGCACTAAAAAACTTTTGACAGTCAAAACCTCTTATGTCCTAACGTTCTGTGATAAAACATTTTGTATCAGAAAGTCGTATGGGTCCTGTGAAAGTATTGAGTTTCGTAACGTTATGCGCGGTTAATTTTACATAAAATTTGTCTCACTGTCTAATTCTACACAAATAGCGATTGAATTTGATTTTCTATTCAAATGACACTATAACTTTCTTTCATTCGCGACGATTTGTTAAGTACGATGAAAAAAGATTAATTGCACCCTTAGTAAAATATTTTTCTTGCAGAGACAGTTACTCAGCGCTAAATTCGACACCAAGCAGGCGACCAAGTTACACTCTAAGTAACTACGGGTAAGTGTATTGGTAATCAAGTTACACTCTAAGTAACTACGGGTAAGTGTATTGGTAATCAAGTTACACTCTAAGTAACTACGGGTAAGTGTATTGGAAACATCGAGCAGGCGACCAAGTTACACTCTAAGTAACTACGGGTAAGTGTATTGGTAACCAAGTTACACTTTAAGTAACTACGGGTAAGTGTATTGGTAACCAAGTTACACTTTAAGTAACTACGGGTAAGTGTATTGGTAACCAAGTTACACTTTAAGTAACTACGGGTAAGTGTATTGGTAACTGTTGGGTATTAGAAACCTCAAACCGATACAAAGCAATAAGAGTTACCGACTAGCTCCACCTAGCTCCAAGTTACACTCTCGGTCTTAGTAACTACTCTTATAGTCACTACTCTTAGTCTTAGTAACTACTCTTAGTCTTAGTAACTACTCTTAGTCTTAGTAACTACGGGTAAATATTAGAGTAACCATTATTAACCAATATCTCAATATTATTAAGAACCTGTAGTTTATCCAACTAGCTAAAAGTTTACATAGAACTGCCAACGATATCATTATCCGTTTTCTATGGACTAAAGCTAGATTATTTAGAAATAGAGTTCTATCAGAGCAGTTAAATTTAAGTGTTTGAGTGACAATTATATTGTCCTTAATATGAAAAAAAAACGAATGTTGCCCGAACCGCATGGCATGTCGTAACATTTAGATTTGAAACGGAGGACCACACCTACGTGATGCATAACCATGTTTCAGTAATTAGTCGTCATTTCATTAGTTTATTAGAAAGGAAGAACCGAAAGCGAAAAGTAAAAAGAGTGGAGTATATCATCGAACCACGTCAATTAAACTGTAAAAGTTGTTATAACGGGCTCGCTTTGCTCACCAGTAACTCAGGTTCTCGGTAGGCCTACCATAAATCCACATCTGACACGCAAGATCTGGGCGAGTAAGTCATTACATCACGGGAAAGTGGAAACTTGGGCGAGCCGAAAATATTTAGTCAAGAGCCTGCCATTTTCATCTACCCTGAGTGTTGTGATATCATCGTGGGAATTTTGGGCGGGTTGTCCTATTCCCTTGACCCTCATTCGCGATTGCGGAATCATCTTGCCCTCCGATACGAGAACAAATTTGACTACCTTGCACAGACATTTAAACATTACACGATCAGGTTTCAAGTCAATGAGAAATATCAGCCTCAAAAAATGCGTTCTAAACTTAATAGAAGCCTCAACACACTTAATTGATCATACAAGCGTTGTGTATTACTTAAGAGCATTACAAAAAGCAGAATTGACTCAAATAATCTAAACATAAGATTTTGATGATACAACTTAGAGAAATCGTGTCTATCTGTTTTAATAAGACTAATCAAATTTACTTAACCTTCCAAAACAATTCGCCTGACAAAGCTGTAGGTAGACAACCAGTAATACAATACAGTGATACGGAAGTTTCTATTGGTATATTGGGAGTTCATAGGGGGAACTTGAGTGAGTTCTAGATCTCAAATACTTTCGCTTTAACCCCTCCACCGGGCGTATTCTTAGGAAATCAGCGGCGTTGTGACAGGTGTAGTATGCGTTCAGCATCACATCGGGTCTCAACAGGGATTCAACTGTCATTTCTGGGCTGGGAGCTCTGATTTTCTCAGATTTTCTCCCACCTTTGGCCGATCGTTTCCCTTTTTTGTTTTTGTTTGGCACCTTGTTCTGCAATGATTTCAAATGGGCGTGGCATTCATTATGCATAGTCAATTTCAAAATCATTTTTACTTTTCGTGAATTGTCAATATCACCTTTACATTAGTCACAATTATCGCATTAAGCCGTCAATAGTTAGTTTAGGCATGGAAAGAAAGCTCGAACAAGTCTATGCATAATGCAGTTATGATCTCACTTGTAATAATGTGACACGGATATTTGGAAACTTACCATTCTACGTAAAAGAACGCGGGGAAAAGTTGGAAGGATGTTTCAACTGTGATCTCTGACGGGTATTCGTTGAAAGTGATCCCAAGAATCTAGCTACTATAGTTGTTTTGTTCCTTTCACTGTCCATCACAGAGCATCAATTTTTTGACCTTTGCCAAAATTTATATCGGCAGGTTTCGTCGACTATGCAAAAGCCGTACAAAAGCAACGCTCTAAACTACAGCTATTGCTAGATTTTCTAGATAGAATCAACTGACTGCTCCTTTATAAAATGATATCCTAAAGTAATACCACATATTATCACATTAGTATCACTATTGTTGAATAATTTCCCAAGGTAATGAATTAGTTCCTCAAACTGTTTTTTTTTCTGGAGCAACCTGCAACATGCTGATTTCAAGATTTATATTATATATCTGACGAATAGGATAAGAACTTTCCTACATTCGACGTACATTAAATTTAAGGAAGGTAGATACTGTTGCGTATTTCAATAAAATCATACATGATTTCTTAAACTGACAGTATCTGAACGTATCTTCTCACACTGCACTTTTGACACAAGACACAATATTCGGTGCAGTAGATTTGCCCATGGCTCCTATCGCAGATCGCAGACTTGCACAAATACACATATGACCAATGACGCTCGCGTATCGATAGTTTAATATTCGGTCTTAGTCAGTCAACAAAAAGAATCCTACGACTCATTGGCACTCGCAGACTTTGACTCACCGCAATAGCGTCCAACATATCAAAACATAGCTCTATAGAGCTTGAGGAACATAACGCAAATTTTTAAGCCGCTTTACGGTTTCCTCACGACCGGTTGGAGGAAGGTAGCATGACATGTCAACTCGTAACTTACGTGAGCCAACACGATACTATCGGCCTAAATTGCCGCTTATCGGCACTTTGGACCGGGAGCCCAGGCATCCCTCCAAAGGCTTGAACAAAAATACTGTGCCTCTATTTTTGTTCGTCGAATTACGATCGAAGAATCCATTGCTTCTTACATTCCCCAGTCCATTGCAAGGAATTTTCATGTACGAAATTATATTAGTGTTTTAATGTTGTCACATTCTATCATCACTGTGTTGCGTGCAAGTGTCAGCTGACAGTCACCTGGTTTTAGTTACAGCAAGAAACCGGAGACACGTGC
This sequence comes from Mnemiopsis leidyi, assembly GCA_000226015.1. Taxonomy (NCBI): domain Eukaryota; kingdom Metazoa; phylum Ctenophora; class Tentaculata; order Lobata; family Bolinopsidae; genus Mnemiopsis; species Mnemiopsis leidyi. The sequence continues at coordinate 108,002 of JH154333.1, read as the reverse complement.
TACACCACGTTACTTTGTACATTAATTGGATAACTTAAAGCTGTAGACTATGTATAACTTTTTGTTTTTTTGATGTGCAGTTCTACTATCAGATGTCATTCTTCAGCACTTTTTCCAGAAATCGCTACGGGTGAGAAAACCAAAGATTTTCAACTTTAGGGCAGGGTTGTTCGGAATGGTCGATCTCGATTATATTCTCACCTTCAATAAACCATACGTTGTAGAAAGTCGTTCGACTTTTCAACAGGTCAGGTCAGCAGCCAAGTCCGCCGGGCGACTTGGAGCAGCGATGTTTGACGCCTTTCAGTAGGGTCTATTTGCCACGAGCCCACTTGTGACATTTAAATTTTCGTAATAAACCTGAAGGCTGCCATTCTGACATATCCAGCCTTGGTCACGTGACATCATCTGATTTCCCTGAGCTAAAAGTTTAATACTTTGCCTCGCAAAATCTTAAATCTGACGTGACCAACGTAGAAGAAACTTTTTTTCGAAACTCCGTTTTGAAAAGAATGAAGTTCAGGATTCCTACTCGGTAATACAATTGCTCCTTTATCAAACTAACAGTTGTAATATCTCCCTTCTATATATGCATGTACACCTCGCATACTTGACATTCTATCCTTAACCCTGCTTCTTTGCTCTTATTGTTGTTCGCTCTTCGTCGTTTGAACGAATATTTCCAGTTTGTATAGTCCTCTCGCTATAATAATAGACAATGAGGGGAATAAAAAGGTGAAATTAAGCACCGCAAACTTTCGAACGCAAATATTTGCTTTAGCTTTAGTCATACGATGACTTTTGGGACATTCTGAACATGCCAAAACTGTTGCAAAAGCGATAGTCTCTTAAAAATCAAAGTTGCTTCAACACCTTTTTTAGGGCAATAAACTGCAATAAATTTTATGATCCGTGAATTGTATGCAATATCCCCACCGTTTTGTTGAATACCTATCTTACTCTTTTCTGAAGGCATCATCGTGACTCAAATTTGGGTGCATATTTGACATGCCAAATGTCAACATCGTATTAAAATTTTTTACAAATTTTAAATTCATTGCGTAAAGTTCCGGAATGGTGACTTAATGACTTAAAAGTTTTGAGTCTACGGCCCTTGCATGATTTGTGAAATGAGACGGTGCTCAAAAAGTATGTTTTCATTAAGTTAAAAATCAAGAAAAACGAAGATCGAGGAAATTTTATCTTTTCGCCAAATTAATCATGACGTCACACCTCCCTCAGGTCGGGTAGCGGGTCGTCAAGCTCGCGGTACGGCAGTACCAAGTCGAGCGGGTACGGCACCACCTCGTCAACGTACGGTAGCAGTAGCGGGTACGGGGGGTACTCCAGTTCCACCGCCGGTTCTGGGTACGACTCCGGCTATGCTCCTTCCAGGACTCCTAGTTATGGTGCGTAGTTTGTTTTTGGCAGAATTGAGATGCACTGATATGACTTATCAGAACAAGGTTCAGTAAATGATGGCCAGGCTAAACCCCGATTTAGGGTGATTAACAACAGTTCAAAGTTTTTGTGATCATAACAAAGTAGACTGGGTTTTTTAAATGTTAACTCTCAGGTTAAGGTTATAAAAGCAATGTTGGATCTAATTCCGACTATAATAAATTCTCTAGTTCAAGATGATAAAGCTATGTTGGATCAAATTATTACTATAGAGAATTCTCTCGTTTAGCTTAAAGTGGCTATGTTGGATTTAATTCTGACTATTGTAAATTCTCAGGCTCAGGTTTAAGCAGTTATGGTGGATCCAATTACAGCTCATCGTATGGTTCGTCTAATTACTCAACTGGATCAGGTATTTAGTGTTTATACATGCCATACAATGTTATCAATAATAATGTATACTTTACATTCTAGTCAAAACAATATACAATTATACAATGCAGTTTTATTGTACATTGGGTTTACTACAAAAGCCACACGTTCAACTTCATCTCTTAGTTTTCTATATCGACATAGATTCATAGAAGAAAAACTAATCTCCAATTCTGATTTAATTAGAATCATTCTTCAATTTCTACTGTGAAACAGAAACCATTCTCAAATTCCTCTTCCACTAACTTTTAAAAAACTTACATTTGATAAAGTTTTATTTTTCTGTTGCTTCACACGAAATGTTTACAGGTTACGGTAGTAGTGCGTTTGGAAGAACGACCAGAGGTAAACCAATTCTTTTTTGCTGTTGTCTGTTTTGGTACAGCTTTTCTGTTTGCTATTTTTTGCGTCATTTCAATTAGTATAAAACTTTGCCATTTGTAGTTGTACAGTCGTTGCAATAATGGGTACTCGAGATTAAACACGCTCACACAACGTCACACTCTCCAATCTGACGTCACACTCACACGTGATGTCACAATCAAACGTGACACACTAATTCACGTGACGCCACAATCAAATGTGAAACACTTACGCACGTGACGTCACACTCACATGTGACACACTAACTCACATGTGACACACTCATACAAGACGCACTCCAGACTACGACGCGGTGGGCAGTGGTGGAGGGGGTAACGCGAACACCGCGTACAGCGGGAGCAGCGCTTACACCTCTCGTACTGCGAGGGACAGAAGTTCGGAACGAAGTTTAGAGAACATTTACACTCCTCGCAATTCTAGACGATCGGTAATTATGTAATCAATTATAATTGCCATTTATTAGTATTCATGATTAATTTGCGAGAAGTAAAGAAACGCAAAATTAAACTTAGCACACAATCATATTTATTTGATGTTTTTTGAAGCAGATTGCCCAAAATTGAACTAATATTGAAATTATACTTATATAAGATTGAGGGCCTAGAATGAGAATGGACTGGCCAGCAAAATATTTAAATTTTCCGTTTCGTCGAGAACGTTCTAGAACGTTCTAGAAAATGAACCTTTGTTAAACAAACTCCGTGTGATTTTCTCGGAACGTCGTCTCTTTTCTATAGGTATATCGGCACTGCTAAAATCAATGTGTGTGTTGAGCTGGAAGTGTTAAAAAGCTTGCCGAGCTGAACCAGCAAAACTTCGACACTTATATCCTCGTCACGGCCTGTAAACAGCAATGTCAAGTCATTCTAACTCGACCAGCAATCACGTGATATATCGTATTTTCTATCTAGAAGCCACGTCATATATCGTATTTTCTATCTAGAGGTCACGTGATATATCGTATTTTCTATCTAGAAGTCATGTGATATCGTATTTTCTATCTAGAAGTCACATGATGTCGTATTTTCTATTTGGAAGTCATGTGACCTAAACCATTTACTTCTTATCGTCAAGGACAAACTCGTGAGTTCAAGGCTTAGGTTCTGTATTCAAGCACCCTTGATAAAATTATCTGGCTATTAGAGTAAGCGGCAAGAGCTCACACCGTCCCTCACATGACGTCACACTTTACGTTTTACTAACGAAGACACAGCACTCCATAGACAGAACAGTATCAAGAAAGAATGGGGTATCGCCCCACACCCCTTCAAGTCGAGACCGATCTTTAGAGAACACAGCAAGAAACAATGGCCCCCGGAGGGTCAGTCAATCTAATGCAGCGATAGTTACCATGACAACGCAAAGTAAAGGAAGTTCAAGAAAAGACCAAGTGTACCCACTTAGATCTCGCTCTTCCAGCGATAAGTTACCTCCTCCAACCCCGGGCAGAACTCGTTCCGCGGTATATTATAGCAGAATTTACTGATGTATACTGATGTATCGTGATGTATAGTGATGTATCGTGATGTATAGTGATGTATAGTGATGTATAGTGATGTATACTGATGTATAGTGATGTATAGTGATGTGTCGTGATGTATAGTGATGTATAGTGATGTATAGTGATGTATAGTGATGTATCGGGATGTATAGTGATGTATAGTGATGTATACTGATGTATAGTGATGTACACTGATGTATAGTGATGTATACTGATGTATAGTGATGTACACTGATGTATAGTGATGTACACTGATGTGTCGTGATGTATAGTGATGTATAGTGATGTATCGTGATGTATAGTGATGTATAGTGTTGTGTCGTGATGTATGGTGATGTATGGTGATGTATCTTGATGGATAGTAATGTATAGTGTTGTATCTTGATGGATAGTGATGTATAGTGATGACTGATGTGTACTATGTAGTGATGTACAGTTGAATTAGTGGGTAGATTGATGTAAACTGCAACGAAGTGATTTTGATAATGCCGTACATTAAACAACTACACTACAGTGTATTAGAGTGAAACATAATAATTAGGGCTAACCTTTAATAAGCTAATTGCTCTGAACTCTAGAAACCTATTACAAAAATGACAACCGTCAACTTGTTTCTAGTCACATCAGGTGTTTTGTGTTTTTGTTCAGCATGAGGTTGGGATTTTTCTTTGTCATTTTGTGAAGCATATTGATATCGTAATAGTGGAAATTTATCTAGATCAAATTTTTAAGTAAAACTTATAATGCTGTGAATTTCACAAGATTGTAAGAAATATAATAAAGTCTTCTTTCTCATTTTCCTCATCCAGCCTGCTCATCTTGAATCTTTTAGCATTAAACAAGCACACAAAACTTTTTATCTGTGTTAGTGTGTGCATGAGCTTACTTATTTGCCTCTTTTCATAAAACTTTAAAAACAATTAATGGGATTTAGTAAGGGATTAAGTTAAAATTAGTTATGGGATTAAGTTATGCCTTTCTTCCACTTAGATTCGCACTGCAGGGATATGTCTTTCAAAAGGCTATATTTTTCAATATGAATAAGAGTTTTCGGCTAGATTTACAATTAAAGGATCTATCAGAATCATACTCAAGACAACACTTCGTTGGAATGGCGGGTATCATCGTAAAAAAGTGAAAAGCGTTTGCTACATATAAACCTGCATCATATCATACTTCCAGGAGTAATTTAACTAAAATCTTCAGTTCAGCTGTTAGAAAAATAAGTAGTATAGAGTCAAAAACGAAATGAAACTGGTTAGGTTTCATATTAGCATATTGAAAATCAAAAGTTCTATCTTGGAATTGGATCATGAAAAAGCGAGTTATGAATTTTTTACAAAGAAATGTTTCAACTTTGAAAAGTAAGGAGGTAAATTTGTGAAAAAATGTCTCATTTTTGAAGCACGGCAAGAATTTTGCAGAGCGGCAGCACGAGTGATTATTTCTCCAGAAGTGGTCTAAGAAAAAGTAGCAGCTACTCTGGACTTCACTGGGTATGTTACAATGACAATCATCAACCATAGCAACCATAGCAACCCACCATCAACCATAGCAACCCATCATCAACCATAGCAACCATGACAATCATAAATCACCCATAATAATTAACAATCTATCATCTATAAAGAAACAGTCACAAGTCACAACCAAACATTCTAACTTTTTCAGGCATAACTATAAGCAAGCAGGCTACACCATTATTGTCAAAAACATTATACCTTAAATGTTAGCATATCATAGACACTTCACAGAAACCATAGCAGATCATAGAAACTTCATAGCAACCAACCACTGTTCTTTTGCGAAATAGCAAAACCTTGTGTGTCCGGAACAAGAGGAACTCTGTGATCACCAAAGCAGCGTAATGTTTTTAAGTGCAGAACTATTACATCAATTTTGTGTTGAAAATTTTTCATCTGTTATTGCATTTTCATTAAATTTTCAGCATTTCATCAAATTACAAGAAGCACTTTTAGCCTGATTAGAGATTGAGCAATTTCGTTTGTTTCAAATCTCGTAAATTTAGCGACAAAACTTGTCATTGTTGGATGTTTAACAGACACAAACCTTAAATCATCATAATGAAAACTGTTTTATCTACCACACCTGTATATACGTGTATACCACGTGTTTACCACGTGTATACTACGTGTATACCACGTGTTATACAACGTGTATACCACGTGTATACCGCGTGTATACCGCGTGTATAGTACGTGTATACCAAGTGTATACTACGTGTATACTACTTGCATACCACCATGTGTAACCACGTGTTTACCACGTGTATACCACGTGTTTACCACGTGTATATCCTATGTATGCACATCTATGATAACAAGACCACTCTTCTCTAGACACGTGACACAGAGAAAAAGGAACACAAGACAGTTAACGTTAACGACATGATATACAAGTCCCATCGCAGACAAGGATCTAACAGCTCTCTTAATTCTGATGTTTTTGAAGATACTAAACCAGGTTTTTACATCTGAATTTCAATCGATTAATTTCTTTATTTTTAATTAATGTTTTATGTGGAACAAAAAAACTGTCACGTGATCCGCACGAGTAACATGAACATCTCACTGACCAATATCGAAAACGAGGTTGTACGCAAACTTGCGACCCTTCACCAGCAATACCGTTCCCTATTTGATTACAGTATAAAAATAAGGTTAGCCGACGTTATAACTCTCGACTGCAAAAATTAGTCGTCTTTTTCGTCTGACAACAAGGCGGGGAAATTGTATTCAATCTTACCAACTTTGGCTTAAAAAACGCTGAGTCGAAAAGTGAGAAACCCTTCTTTATATCAGCGTTAGACAAGTCCTTTCCACTTTCCAGTACCTGATTTCACGGGCAATTCACCTGGTGAGATTTAACTTAACGCTTAAGGCTGAGCATAGGGATTAGGGCTGTACGCTGCACACCACTCCAAGTGTACACACTTACCACTGATTGTGGCGGCCCACGTGACGTAGAGAGCTGTCACGTGACCAAACAAACAGACGGATTTCATGTGACCAGCCCTGTAATAATGCTAACTCTCTCTTACCTTTCCATAAGGCAAGGATGTATTACCAAGTGAACAATCCAATGTTCCCGCTTGAGCCAACTAGAGGTTCGAGTATAACGAATTTTAGAATAGCCCACATATTTTATCCTTTGTAATTAACATCTCCTAATTATAATGGATAAGTAAGATTGGTAGGCTATGCAATTGAATAGACTCTTAGTTCAATGAGGGTATGAAGATTGTTACAACTTTATAGTCCTGCTTCAGTGGTTTAATAGATTCGAAAGTTCATGTTTGATGAAGAAACTTAAAAAGAAGAAAATTCTTCATCTTATTCGGTCAAACATCTGAATCCTAATGGCACTGCGACGGAATTTTCGCGGAACTGAGAGGAGGATTTCCTCATTATTAAGTTACCTTATTATCAATAAATGTGTTTATGTCCTAATTCCTAACTATGATTGTAATTTTTTTTAATTTCTCATTCAAAAAACCTCTGACAGAATGACCGTCTAGATACACAAAATCTTGTACAAATTTCTACACCTTGCCGAGGCGAAATTTTCCATACAGATTTTTGCGGTTAGGACTCCGTATAGTGTCAATGTGCAGGGGGAGATGAATCGCTATTTCTACTTGGCCTGATAGATCCGATTGTGATTATCACACAAATTATTGCCGTTACGGTATTTGTGAGAAGGTGTCTCAAATTTTCAGAGATCTTAAACCTCTCTTCTCAAAATTTATTGGTCCTGCTTAAGGTCTCGGTAGTGAAATACCCTCACGTGGTCTAATAGACACAGATCACCTCCAAAAACATTACATTCAGAGAAACATGGAGTTTGAAATTTGAGACACCTACCCAGAAATACTGTTGTCTGCACGTGAACTACTCGGGGAAAACGTCAGGCAAATCCATGTTCATTTTTACACACGACTACAAAACTGAGGTAGTGTATTCTTGTATAAGTGCTATTCTCCCCATGCCATAGACCTCGTGAGAACGGCATTCCTTTCAACACTTTATTACCAGTACACAGCAAGCTTACTTCTCTGTCAAAAACATTATGTTTTGGGGGGGAGTGCAACCCAAAATTGCTTTAGGATTTGCTCTCAGGATTGCCATAGAGTTTTTCTCATAGTAATTTTTCGGATTTTTTGCTCTAGAAAAGAAAAAGAACCCACCAACTACAGTGTGAAAAGGACAAAATTCAGACTTTTCAAAACAAAAGACCCGAAAAATAGCGAAAAAATACTAAGAAAATTCCAAATTTGTTGTTGCCTTCGGTTTTCTTAAATTGCAACCCCCCTCCTCCTATCTTTAATGCACTACACAGCAAGCTTACTTCTTTGTCGAAAACACCGGTCTGTGCAAATTTAGCTGTCTGCCAAGACTATAGTAATAGTATGTCCCGCTTTAAGCCACGGTTTAAACAATAAACCTGCATAGTAACCCCCTTGAAATTTTAGTAACTAGCAACTGTAGTGATCGCTGTAGTAACCCCCTAGTTACTATAGTTACTATAGTAGCTAGCAATAGTTAATTATACGAGGGAAAAATTATCCATTTTATATGGTTTTCCCGAAGTTCACTTAGCGTAACGCCGACATACTACATGTACGCGCATCTCTATTTTCTACAAGTACGAAATCTAAAATAAACTTTTCTCGCTAGGTATCACGAGATCACGAGAAAGTTCCCTGCGGACGAAGCCAGCTAAGCGAGATTTAGAGGCAATACTGGGTAAGTTACCATGGCAACCTGTTAGAGTAGTGCGTTACCATGGCATAAGTCAACCTGGCTAGTTCTCCAGAATAATAGTGAGTTGTAGTGTACGTGATTCCGCAACTGAGTGGGGATTAGACACAGTTCTGTAATTAATTATCCTGAACACTATACATGTCGTGTTCATATTCGCACTTGCAACTTTACATTCATGTTCTATTTCAATATTTAGACCATGTTCAGAGGGTGGTGTTAATAGCTACTCTCAACCAAATGTTGTCACCATCCGCCTCTCTGCCGCTATATAATTATAAGCTTTTCACCGCACAGAGAGACACTCTAAATACCACGTCAGGTAAAGAAGATCACATGCTGGTACAGCGAATAATTGAGGAGAACAAAGCTATAATAGAGGAGACACATTCTCAACTTACGTCACAGGTATGGTCAAAAGTGTAACCATGGTACTAAGTGTTACAAAATATACAACTACAAGTCACGAGAGTAACATTAACAAGTGTGACAAGTATGATCATTTATAAAAAGTGTGATCACGTTTAACTAATGTCATAATGTCACGTGTAAAAATATCAGGACGTTTAAATGATGTCACGTGTAAAAACATCACACAGAAAATCTGTCACACGTTTCAAGTGTGACATGTTACAACTGTGACATGTTACAACTGTGAAATGTTACAAGTGTGACTTGTTACAAGTGTGACATGTTACAAGTGTGACATGTTAAAATCTGTCACACGTTTCAAGTGTGACATGTTACAAGTGTGACATGTTACAAGAGTGAAATGTTACAAGTGTGACATGTTACAAGTGTGACATATTACAAGTGTGACATATTACAAGAGTGAAATGTTACAAGTATGACTTGTTACAAGTGTGACATGTTACAAGTGTGACATATTACAAGTGTGACATGTTACAAGTGTGACATGTTACAAGTGTGACATATTTCAAGTATGACATGTTACAAGTGTGACATGTTACAAGTGTGACATGTTACAAGTGTGACATGTTACAAGTGTGACATGTTACAAGTGTG
>JH154333.1:65442-97967 GCA_000226015.1 Mnemiopsis leidyi | reverse complement strand
AAGTGTGACATGTTACAAGTATGACATGTTACAAGAGTGAAATTGTTACAAGTGTGACTACGTTACAAGTGTGAAATGTTACAAGTGTGACATGTTACAAGTGTGAAATGTTACAAGTGTGACATGTAACAAGTGTGACATGTTACAAATGTGAAATGTTACAACTGTGACACGTTACAAGTGTGACTTGTTACAAATGTGACTTGTTACAAATGTGAAATGTTACAAGTGTCAAATGTTACAAGTGTGAAATGTTACAAGTGTGACATGTTACAAATGTGACATGTTACAAGTGTGACATGTTACAAGTGTGACATGTAACAAGTTTCACCGTTACAATGTACAATAACTGCCAAGTGTCAATCTGTCACACGTTACAAGTGTGAAATGTTACAAGTGTGAAATGTTACAAATGTGACATGTTACAAGTGTGAAATGTTACAAGTGTGACACGTTTCAAGTGTGACATGTTACAAGTGTGACATGTTACAAGTGTGAAATGTTACAAATGTGAAATGTTACAAGTGTGACATGTTACAAGTGTGACATGTTACAAGTGTGAAATGTTACAAGTGTGACATGTTACAAGTGTGACATGTAACAAGTGTGACATGTTACAAGTGTGAAATGTTACAATGCACAATACCTGCCGAGTGTAACAAGACCTATCTCGTGCAAAAAGTTAGAAATAAACCCACTCACCTCGAGCAGGAGGAAAAGTTGATAAAGAAGATAATGGAGGTATCAATGTCCGGAAACTCGGTGGATTGTTTGGACATCTTGACTATCATAGAATCCTGCTGAGACATGTTTGATGTTGCCATGGTGACGTCACGTGTCACACTCCGTCTCTACGCTAAGAGAATGTTTTACTCAACACAGGACAAGTTAATGCTGGAGTAACTTAAGTTTAAATGTTTATCATATGGACTGCACGGTAAAAGCATTTGTATTTTCTAAGATGGTTCATGACAAGCGGAAATACGACAGACATGAGACAATTGACAGTATTTACTTATTTACTTCATCGATAGAGCAATTGTTAGACTTAGAATAGAGACCTTGAACTGTATTTAGAGGCAAAATTTTGTGTGATATAATTTAATCTATCTATATAACGTATGAAATATTTTATAACGATTTCTAATTTTATTTCATTTTGTACATTTTACCCTTCGTAAATTTGTATCTTGTAAATGTTGTGGTTTTCGATTTTGGAAGAACTTTGTAAGAGGTGATCTTGACACGCTGTAAGAAAATTATTAATTTCGATTTAAATGTTCGTTTCTTTGAAAATTTGTGTTTTCTCTTAACCACTTCAACGTGTTTTAATAAAAAAATTATCTGGCTATCGAACGTACAGAAGCGGACCTATGCTATGAGCTCTCTGTCATGATTGGCATCACGTATATTTACAATTCATTGACTAATAAACTAAGTCCGGCCCCAGTTTCTTCAAATTGAGGTTCCCGCTAATCGAGATTGGAGGTTTGTAAAAAATGTATTCGGCCTATGACGTGACATTATAATATACCCACAGACAAGGCACTAGCGTCTGTGAGGTTGCGACGAAATGACGTAGGTTGTTTCGGCGAGATGGGACCTCATTAAATAGAGAAAATGACGAAAAATAGCAAATAGGGAACCGTAACATGGACACAGACGCAAGGGGCCGTGTTCTTTGTTTTCAAAATTATTACCCTAGGTACGTATTCAGGAATTGTTACCCTAGGTACGTACGTACGTGCGTGCCGCGCTTAAATGCGCGACGCGCGCTCCGAGACAAGCGCAGCGTCTTCCGTTGACAACATTAACTACGACTAGAAAGTGTGACATGTCCAGTACAAAGGCCGAAAAGCGGGAAATGAAAGTGCAGGCGTTTAAACTTTTGTTACCAAGCTATCATACTACTATTCAGTTCCTTAGCAATATAGGTTAAGGCCAGTGGAAAATACAAGCAGTCAGTCTAGGGTATGGTGCAATTCTACTGTTTTGGATTGGCATTTTTGTTCTACTCTACACTCAAGTCAATGTGCAAATTTTAACCTTTTGATAAGGAGATAAGATAAGATAAGAGGTGAAAATGCGAAATCTGGGATAACGCAGACTCTGGGGAATCATGAAAAGGATTGCGAATCATATACAATAGCAATGATGGAGTCAAATAATACGCAATAGTTCAACGTAAAATATAAATATTTTCAATGTGGTACAGTAAATTATAAAATGTGATATCATGGCCAGTAGAGAATCAAACCATAGCACCAAATCCAGAATTTGAAATGTAAGATCAACTATTTCCATTGCACTTAAATATAATTAAGCTACATGGAACAAAATCAAGATCGGCACACATTTCCCATGAATAAATCAGAATTCAGGAGGTTTGAGACCATTTCGGAACATACTACTGCACTAGATCGAGATGTTGAAAACTCAAAGACGAGTTAAAAGCCACACAGAATTTATGAAATTCTATGTTGGCTTAAGGTGTGTCTAGTGTCCATCGAAAATTAGGATATCGCCAAAATAAATGTGTTAAAAAAGAGACAGCAAGATTTGCGGAGAGCCATACAGAAACCAAATAAGAAATCTAACAATGGTCATTATAACTAAGACGACATGATAGTTCCATCTTCAGTAGGAGCAGTTTCCGCATGTACTTCTTTAGGATTGTCCTCCACCTCCTTGCCCCGCTCCTCTTCCTCTCTCCTGTTCTCCTCTCCCTCCCTCTCTATATACTTCTCCCTTTCCCTGTCCCTATCTCTGTCCCTGTCTCGGTCTCTGTCTCGGTCTCCCGTCCTGTCTCGGTCCCTGTCCCGTCTATCATCTCTATCTCTGCGATCTCTCTTCCTGTCTCTATCTCTATCTTTATCATCGTCCCGCCTATCTCGTTTCCTTTCTCCGTCTCTGTCCCTGTCGCGCCTCCTATCGTCATCTCGGTCACGGTCACGTTTACGGTCCCGGTCATCATCTCTATCATCTCGTCGTCCTCTTCTTCTGTCGTCAGATTTCTCATCTTCCTTTACGGACCTCTCACGCTCAGTAGATCTGCGGCGCTCTGATCTATCCCTAGATCTCTCTCTTGATCTAGACCTCTCTTTCTCGTTGTCGTTGTTGATTGCTCTATCTCGAGCTCTCTGCGCTCGGTCCAACTTTTCCTGATACTGACGCGGATCAACTCTACCCGAATGGGTTATGTTGAACTCAGGTGCACCAATCCGTGAACCACCCAGTCCACCGCCAAATCTCCTAGGTTTCCAATTCTTCACTGTCCTTCCACGCTCAATATCCACTACAACACGCCTTCCATCGATCTTCTTTCCATCTCCATATTTGTAGGCAGAACGCATGCCTTTCTCAGTTTCGTACTCGATAAAAGCGTATCCACGTGGTTTCCCTGTTCTGACATCTCGCACCATGTGTATTTTCCGGATGTACCCAAATTCCTCAAACTCTCTCTGCAATTTGTCTTCTCGTGTATCGTAGTTTATTCTCGATACAAACACAGTTTTGAAAGCATCTCCTGTGGCATTAGGGTCATTCTGGGGATCCCAGTTACTGAGCTCCTGCTCTATCCGCGATTTCTGGTGCATTTCCTTTTCTGCACGTTTAGCTTCCTTGCGCTCCAACCTGGAAGGACACTTCACAGGCTCAGGGGTATCGGCCGGGTCTTCAAACAGGTGGCTGTACATCCCCACACCGGTCAGAGTGCAGTCTTCGTTAACATGTTTGGGTTGGGGAGGGGGGAGGTAGGGTAGAGGGTCCCGCGGCGCGAACAGCGCCAGCAGGTTGGCGGGGAGAAACTGTGTCATGTCCTACCTGATGTACAGAGATGGTTAGATGCCTTCTTGATCACATCTTGGTGTGCAGTATTAACATATAATGTATCATTTACTAAACAGCAGTAAAATCATATTAAATTTCAATCATAAATCTCAGCATTCCAAATTAAGATGTCAGCTCTTTTGTTTAGGAGCTGAAAATTGAGCGTCTCATGTTGGTAACTACACAGCATTTTTGACATTTTTGTGTCCTACCTGACATTTTATTGTTCAACCACTTTTGTATGACAAAATAACGTTTCGATATCTCACCAAGAATTCTATTACTCTCATAGAGAAATGTTCAAACGATTTATCTGATGATCGGATAATTGTTTATGATTTGCATCGGAAGCAAAGACCAAAGTTCAAAAGTGTTTTTGTTATTCTCTTCTTGACTCGAGTGAAAGACATTCCATTAAATCCGTTGTCTTTCACTCGAGTCAAGACTTGAGAATAACAAAAACACTTTTGAACTTCACTCTCATAGAGCTCTTAGAGCAGTTGATTTTTCATTGATCTATATTTCATTATATAAACAGGAAACGAACTCGCATGACATTATTTTCATTGATGCATTAGTACTAAACATATTACTCATTGCATAAAAATGTACAAAATAACTTTACAGAAGTTAAGGGGGTGGGTTGATCACGATTTATTGACTATTTGAATAAATCAAGGAATAAGATCAAAAATATTTGACCATGGCCACTACCATTACTCGTAAATTTTGGCAAAAAGTTTACCAAAATTATATATTGCATAGTTAATAAGTTAGAGGTTCAGGGCCTGAACAATTAGTGCAAATCTTCAAATACGAAAGTCCGACAATTTCTAACAAATCTAGACCTAACAACCAATGAAAAAAATGAATCACAAACCCTTAACATCAAGACGATAATGAAGCAAAGAAGTATTACTTCTGACTGAGTTCCTTAGCACAAGTTTTGTTCATCTCCCTAAGCTCTTCATTCCACTTACCAACCCCATCATAATACTTCACGTAGAAAAATCCAAAAAGAAAACCGACCAGATGCCCTAGACTGTCAATCCTGTGGTATTTTTTGAGCGCCAGAAGAACTAGCTCAAAACAAATTATAAACTTCCCCGCATCCCCTGCTGTAAAGTAGGTGTCTGGCCCGGTGAAAATAAACTGCACTTTGCTATCCGGTTTTTGGGTAAATTCAAACATGAGGAGTGCACAGAGAGCTCCCGAAAATCCAACAGAGATATCAGGGCTTTTCAGCAAGAGGTATCTGAAATTACACACTATTGACGTAATAGTTCCAGACATTATTAGGAAGTAAAGAAGGTGCTGGTGACTCATTTGATCCAAAGACCCGTGTGCGATGGGACCTCTACCTTCCCAACCGATAGTAAGTACAAATAGTGAGAGCATGTTGAGAGCAAGGTGAGGTAGAGATCCATGCATGAATATTGAGGTAAGCGGAGATATAAAAGAAGAAGAAGCACTTGCGCCTAACTTCCTGATGAGTCGTTCTGATTTACGTATAAAAAGTGAAGCTACAAAGCAAACAGACGAGAACGCTATGAGCTGTATGATTCTCCTGTTAAACAGGGTATCAGAACAGTTGCAGAATTTGTCTATAATTTCTCCCCAGACATCATCATACACATCAAACTTAAACTGAGTTGATTTTATCATGTGATGGTACTTTGTCTCTATTACTTCCCATAAGGAATTAACAGTTCGGAGCACCACTAAGAATGGTAGAGTAAAACAGATCTGTTTGATTATTGGTTTCCATGAGAAGGATGGGGCAGCTTCAATGGAAGTTGTTTCTGAAGGAGTAAGTTTCTGTTTTGAGGTATGTCCTCTTGGGCGGTATTTTCTGGAGAATTGTCTGATAAAAGTTGTTATTATCTGTGCATTTTGACTGTGTTGCTTACATTTGAGTAGTCTTGAGAAAAGTACCATGCCATGGAATTCAAGTGTTTGTGCTGAGGTATAGAGGTATTAAAAAGGCAAAATACAGCTTTTATTTTAATATTTAAATTTATAAATTTCCAAATTGTAGCCCTGTTCGAGATTGTTACCCTGATGTTAATGTATTTAAATCTGATTTAAAAACATATATCTATTTGGGAAAGCACTTGAAACGCAACATCTCCTAACAATACACAATTAATTAAATTATTCAGATTTATTATTTAGGGGGGGGTAANAAGGTAAGATGACCACGATTTTTTGACCATTTGGCTTACGTCCGGGTGTCATGGTCAAATGGTCAAAAAATTTTGACCATTGACCATGGGGCGAATTCAAGTTTGTTAGTGGTCATGGTCATTTTCTCGACCATTGACCATGGGTAAATTCCAGGGTGTCATGGTCATGGTCAATTTTTTTTTGTACCATTCCAGGGTGTCATGGTCATGGTCAGTGCCTTACCCCCCCCCCCCCCTACTTTACAAGAAGCACTTTAGATGGTTTGAGGTGAATCTGTAAGATTTTTACACTCTACGACTATATTGGTGATTAACAAATGTTAAGTTATTAGCATGGTGGCAACCACCTCAGAAGAGACAATTGCAAGGCTTTTTTGCAAACCAACTGGAGCCTAAACCGTAAAAGATAGAGACTTGAAATTATCAGGTTTGGTAAATTGTATTGCGTTCTGTGCATTAGGCTATGTGAAAATTTGATCGGAAGGCATTTTAGGGTCTTCAAAGGACATTATGAAAATATTCAACTTTGAGCTAGAAGAAAAGTTAGTCCAGTATTTTGACGTAAAATTTGATGAAGAATCCGAATTTGATAGTTTCGAAGCGGAAAAATGATCACGTGACCACTTCAGTGACCTCTTATAAGGCTTAAAATGGAACTTTCAACTTTGTGCTAGGAGAAAATTTAGACCAGTATTTAAGTGTAAAATTTAACGAGAAATCTGAATTCGATAGTTTTGAATCCAAAAATCATCAAGTGAATCCTTAAGAGAACCCTTAAAAGCCCCCAAAATTGAAATTTTCAACTTTGAGCTAGAAGAAAAGTTAGAAATTCATTTTGAAGTAAAATTTAACAGCAAATCCAATGGTTTTGAAGCTCAAAAACCTTATTTAGACCCACTATATGGCCCTTTTGACCACTTAAAACCCAAAAATTAAAAAATTTTCAACTTTGAGGTAGAAGACAAGTTTGACTGGTATTTTCACGCAAAATTTAACAAGGCATCTGAATTAAAAGTTCGACCCCCTAAGTGCAGTGGCGCAACGTTGTAGGTCTAGCGCCCCTAAGTGGCGCCCCTGGTATAAGGGCTTACTGGGAGCAATTTGTGAAAAAAAAATTTTTAGTTGGGCAGTAAATGTTGCAAAATTGTCCCATATTTTTATAAAGATTTGGCATGCTGGGGCATCGTTATGCCCCTGCCTAAGTGATCCCTTTTCTTTGGCCAGAAAAGAATTTAGACCAGCATTTAGACGTAAAACGACAAAGAATCTGAAAACCACCTTTGCTTTTTTGTAAAGACTACAGGGCGACCGAATAGTTGTGGAGCAAATATTTAAGCTCACTTGGTAATCTAATTCGCAATAAAAATTTGCAATAAAAATTCCTTTTTCTTACTTTCAGTTCCTTACCATATCTGGATTACATGCTTAGAGTAGATTACAATTTTAGCACGAAGCATGTCCTGTATTTTAGATATCTAAAGTAATATATGGCATTTATCACGACAGTTACAAGAGGTTCTGTGATTGAAACAGGCAGAGAGATCACATGCAAATTGCAGCAGTAGACAGCAACCCACAATAACGGGGTACCTAGCTCCCCTAATGAATTGCCTTACCCATTTAAAAAAGATTACAAGCATGTGGAGCTGAAGGCAGTAATCAGTGATGAGTTGTAATAAATAATAGTAGAAAAACAAGTATTTTAGAAAAACAAGTATTTTTATTTACAGCATTTAAGATCAAACAATATTGTATTTCATTTACAACCCTTCTCAAATCTAAAAGGGTGACGCGCGGACATCTCACATTATGACGCGCGGCGGGCAAGTATGTCCCTGGCACAAGATTTGCCAAACCACTACAGCCCACGCGCGTACACGCGTGGGCCATATCGGTTCAACAAATGGCGGACGCACGCGCACGCTCGGCATAGCATGAGGCCGCTCTATGAATTGTCTTTTACATAATGTTTTAAGCATCAAAATTAAATTTATTAACACATTATTTTCTCAAGTTTACAATTTTCAACATTGTAATCGAGCATGATATTTTAAGAATATTCCTCAATAAAGAGTTTCAAAACCTCAACACAACAAGTAGACAAAACGATACCCGCTCATCAGGGGACATTCGCAGAGACGAACGCACCTAGTCCTATAGTCACCTAAGGGACATAGCGTCCATCTCAGCGTGCGCCAAGACCGTGATACGAACTTTGCTATTAAATCAACTTCAAGGTTTCAGTAATTGGCTTATCTTAGACTTGAATTTTTAATCGGGCTCGACCTCGATGAGCGGGCACTTGCCCCGCGAGCACAACAGCATGTAGTTGTACCAAGTGCTCGCAGTGCAAGGGATAATGAGCTTCGTGTGTCACCGCCAGTGGCCGAAGAAAAAACTTAATAAATCAGAAATTCTTTACTATGGTACTTGACTACAACTTAAGTTGGAGGCTCATGTTAAGACTTAAACTCCTAGTCATAATTCAATGCACGAGTTGGTCCCCCGATACTCTCGGCCGAAGCTGAGAGTGAAGGCTGCTGAAGGATGAAAACATTGTTCATTTTCTTTCACCCTGTTGTACCTCCACCGCACTCGGGGAGATCCGGGAGATCGGGAAACCGATTATTGGTTTAAGTAATGACTATTAATAATGAGAAAAACTTGACTTCTTTCAACTTGCTATGAGTGGCTGTGGGTCGACTTGTAAAAGTATATACTTCATCCCACGATGATTGTAATTTGTTGTCTATCAGCCAAAAAGGCTTGCAAGAATCTTATTTCAATTAAAAACCGACATTAAATTCTACCAGAACCAGAAGCTAACCAATGGCTTAATTTTCTAATGCCCCTATGCTCCCACAATTTGATTATCTTGACACAATTTATAATCCAGCAGGTATAACTTAATTAACAGAGCTTGATATAATCTTGAAAAGGAGCATTAAAGTCGGTTTTTGATTAGCATAAAAACTCTAAATTAGTAATATGAAAATTATTAATATTAAAATACATTTCATTCATTCACTATACATAAAAGCAACCCTATTGGTAATACTAATCTATATCTTACATTTGGTAATTTTAGACAAGAAGTAAAACATATCATCAAATGTGATTAAAAGTTACACTGCTGTAGAAAGTGCAAAGCTGCCGCAACGCAAAATCTGTAACGCAAGGCAACGATTCGACGCGACGTGCGCAGAAGGGCTTTGATTTGAGCAAATTTTCAAATTTTCAAATTTTCAAATTAAAAAATTTTTGTTTGAAATGGATTACAACGTAAAACAAATTTGCTTTGGGCTTGTTGTTTGCTCTAATCAGAGCAATTTTGCGTGCGCGTCGCGTGCGTAAGCACATGGTTAGGCCATAATTGACGAGATGATATCCGTCTAACGTTTTAACGAAACGTTCAGCTTCAGCTGCGTGAGTCAGGTATCACCGCAACAAGGCCATAGGTGAAGCTCATTGTTGAGGTATTTATAACCCCACTCGCGTGCGAGTCGCAGCTTGCTGCTCTCCTGGCGTTTTGTTAAATAGACAAATAATATCATTTTGTCAAGCAACGTCTAACAAGGAAATTTTAAAATATTTTATTTTTGGAACACAAAATACGCTCCCCGTTGCGCGCTGCAACGCCGCCGCGCGCACGCTACGCTAATATTAATTCACATTGCTCTGACCAGAGTCTTTTTGAGAGCATCGCGCGCGCCATCAAAGGGCTTCAAATTCGGATACATCGCCAGCTCCCTGTGTGAGCAAGCTGGTGACCTGTCCAAGTTGATCGGAGCCGCGCGCGCACGTACTGGCCACACTGGTTTAGCAATTAAAAAGGCTATGGTAAAATCAATTTTGTCTATGTATTACCGAACGTGCACGCAGCTTGCAGCTTTTCTGCTTCCTGTAGGAAAGGCAAACGGTTATTATCTTGTCAAGAGCAATGCCCGTACTGTGCAGTTTTCTTAGGTCCTTAATCCGTTTTGCTTTATATCATACTCCATAAAGGCACTATAAGATCAACAACTTGAAAACAGTTGTAGGTTGATACTTCTTTAATTTCCTTCTTCTGCGTTGGTCACAAATGTTAGTTTATTTTTGTCTTCATTAAATATTACTTATTTATCTACAGTTTTCTGAGATTTTTAGTATTCACAGCAATTTCACTTCGTACCAACTTATCCAATCAATGCTGCATCTGAAACATTCCGGTTCTCCTGCATTTCAGCCAGAGCTCTGTTTGACATTCACATTTCACTTACGACCTAGCAATATCAGTCATTACTGATGTCAAAAGCCTTTACAATGAAAATTATGTAAGCAGTAAGGGATATTTTGTCTCCATCGCGAAGAGATCCAGTTAACTATATTCTTTCTGTTTTAGTCATCTAGTTGTTATCTTCGAAAATCATCAGTCATCTTCATTTCATTCGAAGGCACAGAGGTAGCTCGTGAAGTTGATCGTCATGGGTTTCGACTTTCGTGCTCAAGAAATAAAATTTGCAACACTGAATTACGTTTTTTTTGTTTCACCTGCAACCAGGCCAGGCTTTTACAGTTATACCGTAGGGGCTCCTGGAAGAATCTAGATCTTTAACGGAGACCCTCCTCATTTAATTCTCAATTACGGTTTTCCTGTCATTTGGCTTAGTAAACCGAAGAAAATTGCACAGGCAAATGCCCTTAGCGCACTCCTCTAGGATGGGCGGATCTGGGAATCGAACCCCCTGCGCTTATTTTCTGCATAGAAAGTCGGTTTAGATATCACTACACCACCAACCCAACGTTAGATTTTCAGTCAACAAAATGTATGCTAGTAAATATTCAGGCAATGTCACACATTCAGTAGTACCTGAACAAATCATGTTGCCTATTTGCAATGCAACACTTAACTAAGGGAACTATAAAAAGAGGAGGTTAAGTCTACAAGTATTTAAGTTCTGGTCGCATCTTCAATTTACTGGGGCTTGCAGGGGAAGGGAGAAGACCCGGTAAATCGAGGCACATGTTTAATAGAGGTACGGTATATAAAGGATTTCTTTCTTCTTCTTTAAGGGGGCAGGACCAAGGCCCAATGAAGTTCTAGGGTAGGGCGTGAAAATTCCCACAACAGAGTGCATCTGGCTAGGACGTGTTTGACTGTTTCATTCTCTTCTTTGCATAGAGAACAAGTAGGTGTGATGTCTCTGTTTAGTGAGATGGTAATTGAGGTCCGCGTGTCCAGTCAGGATTTGAGTGGCCACTCGGAGATCCCGCTTGCGGTAGTCCCCTGCTGAATCTGTCCCTCCACATAGTATAGAATACTTTGGTTGGGCAGACTGCAAAGGTTCAGAGAGGGTCTTCCTTCTGAGGGCCGCGTAGCAGACTCCACGCGATATCGGAAGTTCAACCAACGCAGGTTCATCACAGTTGTTGGCACCATTTTTCGCAAGCCTGTCGGCTGTCTCGTTATCTTCGTGACCTTTGTGGGCAGGTATCCAGCAAGTTGGACTTTGTTGGCCCTGTGGAGGTCATTCAGTTTGTTAGTCGTTTGTTCAATGGTGTGTGTTTTGATAACTGTTGAGTTAATCACACTGATGGCTGATTGACTGTCACAGTTTATAAAGATGTTTTTGCCATGCCGATGACTTTCTTATTGTTAAGAATAGTCGCTAATATCAGAGAAAATAAAAAGGCATGATAAATGAAAGGACACAGTAAATAGAGGCACAGTAAATCAAGGTTTTATTGAAGTGTATTAAATAATTTTAGCACTAAGTTGTCAGAGACATCTTGGTCACCTCAAATTATGTTTGCCCAAATATTGTGCTGTGTAGTCTTTGCAATCAAACATGTGTCATTTAGTTAATTAAGAGATGTCCAAATCACATGCTAGTGCATCTATTGATAATTTCATCTCAACCCGATTCAAACGAGTTGTTTTTTTGGTTCCCAAAATCTCCAAAAACTAAAATAATTTCCAAATCCAAGTTGTGAAAACTTCAAAAACAAAATTAATTTATTTCTCACAATGCAAGGCTAAGATGGAAGCTGTGTCTCCCTACATGGAAATGGCCAGCACCTACCTGGTCACACCTTATGGTGTTGCAGCTCTTGCTGGAGTCATTCTTGTCAGGTTTGTGCTATTTCATCATTAGTGTATAACCCAATCAGGCCATTTGGAATGTAACTTTATTCATAAAGCATACCTAAATTGAATGGATGTTTTCCGGACCATAAATTATGAGTAATTCATGTCTAAAGCTTATTTTATTTTCAGTGTTCTATTGTTAGTATTCAGTACTCAAAAAGAAATAAGTTATGAAGACTATAGCAAGATGGCTGTACAACAGCCCCAACCACTCCAAGCTAAATCATCATCCCAAGACAAGAAGAAAAAGAAAGATTTCAGACGCAGAAAGGCAAAGAAAAGCAAGACAGAAAATCAAGATCAGCAGGTAGATAATGTTGTATGCTTGGTGTAATTGTTGTGCTAAGGTTGATTGATTATCTTGGATTCTATAATTCATTTGCAATTCAGATTCCAGTCCAGTCATATGAAATTTCCTTGCAGTCCTTATAAATTTACCAAGATTTACTCAGAAAAATATCAATTACAACTCATCAGAGTAATATAATGTCCATGGTGCTAGTACAAAAACATGTATTTGTTTCAACTATAAATTTGCTCATGAGATCAAGCCTGTATTTTCTGTTTCAAATAGACTGTTTAATCTGCTTTGTAGAGTCGATAAAATCTAACAAAACAAGCCATTATATATGCCCAGACCACTCTTTTGATCAAAGCTAATGTAGCTGTAGTGAACTTCTATAACGAGTACTATACTACCATATCAGCTGTCAATGCATGATTAGACAGGGTCTGACTCGAGATCAGTTAACAGTGCACATAAAAATTTACTTGGGAACTCTCAGTGTGTGTAATGCAGATTCTACTGCAGGATACTGTGGAGGAGGATGATCAGCAGTATGATATCGTGACTGCTGAAGAAGTGCCTGCTCCTGAACTTATACCTCTGACAATGACTGAGCCTCAAGATCAGCCTAAGAAGAAGACTAAGAAAGAAAAAAAGAAGAAGCAGAAAAAAGAAGTGAGATTCAAGCTCTGAAGTGAAATTACACTGTCAACTTAAAGTTACTGGTTACAAATGTGAAATGGCATAAAAGCCTCAATTGATTATGCAGTTGCCTAAATAGGCCATAAAAATATCTATGTAAATCCTACACACTTTTTTATAAATTGATCTTAAATTCTAGGTAGTAGAAGAAGAGGAAGTGCCAGCTGTGGTAGAAGATGGTGCTCCTGTTGTTGAAGCTGAACCTGAAGAGGAAGCTACTCCAGAACCTGAGGTTGTTGAAGAACCAGCAGCCCAGGAGGAGGAGGTTGAAGAACAAGTCGAAGGAGAGGTGAGATCTTTAAAGTTGTGTTTAGCCGATTTACTTATGCTATTAGTAAATAAGAAAATATTTTGCAAAAATTCCAGTGCATGGACCACCTGGCTCTAAACGAGCATACTTTTTTTAAAGCTGTAACCCAGCTCACTGAGTTGTATTTACACTTAACAGTGCCTCCTAGGAAAACATTTTAATTTTCGATAGATGATCTAATGGTCTAATAAAACAATTTCCCCAGGCAGTAGAAGAGCCAGAAGCGCTGATTGAAGATGCAATGGAAGCAGTGTCTGGACCGGACAGCCCGGAGCCAGTTGAACAAGTAGAAGAAATAGAGCTGGTGAAGAGTGCTCCTCCCGCTAAAGCAGCTGGTTTGTAGGCCTTCTTGCGTTAGCTTTCAAATAATGATATGATAGATTTCAGTGTTTTAAAACAGCAATCCTACGATTTGGTGAGTCACGAAACTAATTTCATCTTTTCAGATAAAAAGCCTAAGAAATCCAAGAAGAAAGCCCTGACCTCTGTTACTGGAACTGACCCCGAAAGTATATTCCAGATCGTAGACCAGACTAAGTTCTCTGAGAACGAGATTGAGGTAATATACTAGACTCACTCATTCTCCGTCATTCATTCTGCCCTATGTCCAAATTATTGTCAATGGCTCACTCTTACAATGCCATATTGTGTTCACTGTCCTTAAGCATAGGAAGGGAAAGATTGATGAATTTTCAGTTTTTAATCAAAGAAATAAAGTATCTAGTTCTGACGCAACAAATCTTGCAGACACTACTGGCTATCTTGCGCAGCAAGGAGGGTGACGACAACTGGGTGACTGGCAAGACTTCAGAGGAGACTAAGGATAGTCTGAGGAAGAAAGTCAAGGATGCTGAGGCTGTTATCGCTGATTTGGAGCATACCATTACCATGGTCAAACAGGACATGATTGATAACAGGTATGTATTGTGCACGTGTAAAACCGTATTTTGGGTTCTTGGTATTCTGCAGAGAATCAACTGGTATAACAGAGCGAGTGATAGCAAGGAGTGAGATTTTTAACATTCTAGTAGACGATGGAATGTTGAAGATGTCTCTTTAAAGAACCGTCTATAAACACAGTGTATGTGATATAAAATAACTCAACACAAACGGTAACACATTTCACGTTTAGTGAAGATAAAGTAAAGCTGACACATGAAATAAGGAGCATGGAGAAGAGACACCAGCAAGAACGTGAAGCCCTAAGCAACCAGATAGCTACATTCTCTAACCTCAGTCAATCTAGATCAGAGGTATGTTGGAGACAGGAGACACTTACACTATCACTGTGTCACAGACAATGACGCAAACACAGACATAAAACATGCACTTACACAGACAAACGTCCATAGATACACAGACAAAACACACTAACAAGTATTGGCCTCACACTTTAGTTGTGTACATGACCTCACATTGACCATTACAGGAAATATCGCGCATGAAGAAGGAGATAGAGGACCGAGATCGTATAAACAACAACCTTCAACTTCAACTCTCAAAACAGCGTGCCAACCCTGCAATAAACCCCAACATTGACCTCAAAAACAGAGTTGTTGAATTAGAGGTGAGTACGCTGCTGTGTGCACAACCTTTTTCCCGTGCGCATGTTCTTTTGAAGTGCGCGCATGTTAATTTCCTGCGCACACTTTCGTTTTGTAGACGTTCACGTTAAGTATGTTTGTTGTGACGGGAATGTTACAAAAAGGGTGTACATTGTGTAACTTGTAATTTGTATTATTACACTAGTACGACACGGTGTGTTTTAGTCTAATCATAACAACTTTATTTTGTAGGCATTATTTCAATGCTATTTCATACTCTGCCCTTTTCTTGCGCTCACTTTCAATCTACTCCGCTGCTATTTGCTTTTCTGCGACATTTTAAATTCTACACAACTTTGACGGCAAATGTAAGATCAATGAAAGTAGATTGAAATTCCTGAGTTGAGATTAAAGTCGCTAAAATTAGGTGTCAGACTCCTCCGCATCTCCCCGCAAGAAGTTGAATAGCACTGCCGGCTTTATCTCCCAGATTTGTCAGTTGCAGGTAAATACTCCCTCAGTACACGTCACGTCACCATTGTGCCGTGTCACCATGGTGACACGTCATGTCACCTTGGTGACACGTTACCATGGTGACACGTCACGTCACCTTGGTGACGTTATTCTCCTTTATCTACGTCTTTTTTGTGGGTATTTTATTTGTTACTTGTAAGCTGTGTCAGTGGTGAATGTTAGGAGATGTAGTGTGTTAATATTCGTCTGATTGTTCGACACAGATTGTTTAGTGATTGTTTAGTAAGTATATTCGTTGGTTGGAATAATAACTTCCGGCAGGGCCTCAGGGACTTCAAACGAGATGATCCCCTTTAAGTGATAAATCGAGTAGAAGATATGTGCTACTATATGAGTAGGAATATAAACTGGCTGTCCATCTATCAAATATTCATAAAATGTAGGAGCTATCTCTCTGTGTACTTGCTATTGCTATGCTATACTTAAAATTTCTGCAGTCATTCCTTTCATATATAGCTTGTACTTTCAATTTTAATCAAATATCTATGCGGATATTGCGGCCATGAATATCTTATTCGCCTTATTTATTACATATCTCTTTAGAAATCTTAACATTCTTGGATGAATCTCTCCCTACTAGTAACAATCTTTTACCCTTGTAAGAATCTTGCCCTATCTTAGAAAATTCTAGAACTTTCTGAGAAGTTGAGCTAAAAAAACCACGTCCCTACACACTTACTGATGACTGATAAGAGATTAGATCAGTATAATGTGAACTGTAACAGCTAATCTCACATTTCGTCTCATGTTTCCAGCACGTACGTGGCTTTGTAGAATTGAAAATATTCCGGGAGGAACTTTCTTGAATTGAGCTAAACTTTAATCCTCAAGCTGACTTTTTGGTAAAAACCCTCTGAAACTTTTGAACTTGTCGAGAAAGTATTTTAGGGGAGGGTCAAAATCGTTGTTATCACGTGATCGCGTTGCTCGATATTGATTGGCTCATACATTAGCTTAATTCTCTTAGGTCAATCCCTGTCACAAGATAAAGAAAATTGTGATCCTCCTTCTGAAATATCCTTCTCTATTAAGCTTTTGAAATCAACCGTGTCCATTGTGGTTTGCGACTTGTGATTTCAAACAAAGATAGATGAATCTAAGAACCTATGATGCGGCGCGACATTTCAAACACTTTTTTGTTGTTTAAGTCCGTCTTTACCCCAAATTTGGTTTTGTTGTCCTACATCAATACGTCCAACTCAATCCCATCGTTCCTTTCATTAAAATTGCGTCATTTTCCTTTTCAGTAATCCATCAACTCAGCATTTCAAAGCACGCCTATGTTTACATAGAAGCTTAATTTAAACGTTATTTAATGTTAATTACCATATTATACATAGCAGTGCAGTGTATTTACCACATTTCTTCGTGGATTATACGTTTGATCATGAACCTCTTCAAAATAGCAATAGGAACAGGATTCAATAAAATGCTATTCCTTACTAAATGTCTACCAATTTTGTTGCTACAATGTAATTAAAACTACACGTGATCATTAATGCTATTCTTTCACTGCAGCTACATGACACAAAACTGTTACACATAAAACTGTAACTTACAAAACTGTAACACAAAAACTGTAACTCATAAAACTGTAACACACAAAACTGTAACACATAAAACTGTAACACAAAAAACTGTAACACATAAAACTAGTAACACACAAAACTGTAACACACAAAACTGTAACACATAAAACTGTAACACACAAAACTGTAACACATAAAACTGTAACACACAAACACACATAAAACTGTAACACACACAACTGTTACACATAAAACTGTAATACACAAAACTGTAACACACAAAACTGTAACACACACAACTGTAACACATAAAACTGTAACACATAAAAGTGTAACACATAAAACTGTAACACACATAAGTGTAACACACATAAGTGTAACACACAAAAGTGTAACACCCGACCCATACAGGAGGAACTACAAGAAAGCAAGGACCAGTACAATGATCTGGAGAGGAATCTACAACAAGTTAACTCCTTGGAGAAGAAACTTCTGGACAAAGACAATTGTGTAAGTTTCTATAACACTACCCTGTCAGCCTAGCTAGTTTCTAGAACTAGAATTACCTAGCTCTTATAGTAACTAATATTGTCGCACTTTACCTAGCATTTTATCTTCTATTTACTGATAATCTCACATCTCAACTACGTAACTTTCCCTGTTCAGATCGCTCAACAGAAGACACAAATACAGACACTAGAAAGTCAGCTATCTTCTGTTTCCGCCACTGACACTGCCCTGGTGGAGGCTCAAGCTCAAACTCTAGCTCTCAAATCGGAACTTCAGAAACTCCAAGGTATGTGTGTAGCCAATCAGACGGCTGTAATCTTGGCACGTGACTGAGACTAACCAATCATGGAGTTGAAATAGTTCATTTTGATCTTCTACGTAATACGATATGACAACAGGTGATTGAATTTGAACATGCGATCAGGATCTGTTCATGAATGTAGCTTCTGCAAATTATAAATTTGTCTAATTACCTAGTCTACTTTCTACTGGTCACGTATTATATTAGTTGATCGAACCTTAATTAAAAACGTTACGCACGTATACTAGATACAACCTTACTATATACTATCTCTCTTGAGAGCCATAATTAGAATTGAAAATTTTTCTTGAATTTAAATTTTAGCCGACAACAATCTAATTCAACCATGAAACTATTAAAAACAATGAAACATTACGCAAGAGGCACTGTTTATTGAAATAATCCAAACCCTTAACGAACTAACTATTTAGATTACGTTGCTGAGTATGAGACTGCGAAGACAACACTGGAGTCCCAGAACAGTCAGCTTGCTGAATTGCGTGCGGAGTTAGCATCAGTAAATGAGGAGCGCGCAGCTCTACAGACAAAACTTGCTGCTCAAGTTGACAGTGCCGTTTCCACCGAACTTGCTGCCGCAGCTCAATCTGAGGTTGGTTTTTCTAGTTCTGGAAATTTAGCTGAGCAGAACATAATAACAGCTTATTCCTATTTGGAAAATTTTAAAATTGTCAATATTCCGTGTTAGAACTATGTACTATCTTACCACTTTACCACGGATATAAGTATAATATAGCCCTATCATCAATTTTCAGGTCGAGGTAGAGATATCGGCTAAAGCTAGTGCTCCTGTTAAAGAAGAGGTGGATCCGTCAGAAGTAGAAGATCTCAAGTCTCAGATCGAGTCTCTTCAAGCTGAGGTTACTGTCGTCAATTTATCACTTAAACTTGCTGTCGTCAATTTATTACATAAACTTGCTGTATCGTCTTTCAAGAACAAGCTTATAGCCTGCTTGTGAACGATTTTAAAATTCCAAATGCCTTTATGGTATATTCGGTTTAAAATCGCGGCTCAGCACACTGTGGGTTGCATATAGCGTACTAACCAGACCCATTATATAACTGTTACTTTTGATAAAACTTATACTAGTAACTTATAATAATAACTGTTACGTATAATACCTAATAACTAATATAAAGTCACATAGCCCGGTACCGGTACCACTGCAGGTAATAGTAACAAATATAAAGTCTTATAGCCTTCTTCTACTGCAGGTTAAATCAGCTAAGGAGAAGATCAGTGAGCTAGAGAAGGCGCCCTCCGAGAGTTCAATGTCCAGTACTGTCGATATTTCTGCTGAGATAGCGGAACAACTCCAGGTATAAGACAATGTGATGACGTCACGTGAAAATTTTGTGGGGCGTTGATACAAAAACCGGTTAAACAGATCTAACTCTTGAATTACGAAAAATTTTTTCTTGAATAAATATTCACTGGAAATATTTAGTCTGATTACATCAAGTGACGGGTTTTGCCCTCGTCAGGTTGCTGAAAGTCAACTTGTAGCCGTGAAAGAAGAGCATGAAGCTGCTAAAGCTGAGATCGCCAAGTTTGAGGGAGAAAAAGCTGAACTCAGTTCCAAGGTGAATCTTTTTAGTTTCAAAGTTAAACTTAACTGTGGTTGTATATTTATGCTTTGTTGGGATAGATCTCAAAGTATTACTGGTACGCGACACCACCTCACTGCTAAGTGACATCACCTCAATGCTAAGTGACGTCATATCAATGCTAAGTGACGTCATATCAATGCTAAGTGACGTCATATCAATGCTAAATGGAGTCATCTCACTGCTAAGTGACGTCACCTCACTGTTACGTGACGTCATCTCACTGCTAAGTGACGTCATCTCACTGCTAAGTGACGTTATCTCAATGCTAAGTGACGTCATCTCAATGCTAAGTGACGTTATCTCACTGCTAAGTGACGACGTCACTGTGACGTCATAACTTTGTCACGTGACGTCATGACTGTTTCTAGATTTCCGAGCTGGAGGAAGCCCTGAAAGCAGCTAAAGAAAACATCGTGGAAGTCACTCCCGTCCCCGATACTTCATCGGAACAGGTAAATTTGTTTCAATGTTCAAACTTAAATTTATTTTATTGTTTATTTTGCTATTTATATTTGGCTTTTTGTAACCATTATTTTATTGTTACATTAATTAGGGTAAATAAAGATTGTTATTTGCCCTTCACAACTTTGTGAATTGTAACTGATCTTACGCTACTTTTCTGAACGAATCAAACGTAAAATTTGTCTCTTAATTTCTACAAACGGTGACGTCACTCTACATTCTTTCTATCCACAAATTTTGATCTTACACAGCTCTCTTACAGCTCGAGTCGCTAAACAACGAACTTAATGCTGTGAAGGAGGAAAGAGACGAGCTGAAAAACAAGATTTCTGAACTGGAGTCTCAGCAAGACGAGGTTAGTCTTTTTGTAATGTTGCTTCATAGAGAGGGAAATTACGTCACGTGAAGGAGTGTGTGACGTCACGCTAGGGAGAGTGTGACATAGAAATCGCGGTGTATTTCTCAACACTAGCAGATCGCCCTGCTTTGTTCTGCAATTACACATTTGATGCTGAGCAGCTGTACTGTTATACAAATACTGCAGTATACAACACTGTGTTATAGTCAAGTAACTTGTGGACATAAATTTTTATGTAAAACTTGTATTTTGTTTGTAAATATTACAAACTTGTATTGAATTAGCTATGTGATGTGACTTCTGTAAAGGTTAAAGTTTAGGTTCTCTTAACACGTGTACATTGTACAGCAACACTTCTCGTTACTCTCCAAATGTCAGATTGTTCCTTACATGGAAGATCAACAATATGTATCAAGTACATACATAAGTCACGAGTATAGAATGTTTCGGTCTCTGCTAAACCTAGACGATGTTAAATATCTCGGTACAACTGTCAAATTGTCAACAGCAAGGTTGGTGTATTGTATGTTCCAATCAGAGAGCTGTAATCTGGTCAGGTGACCCTGGGTTGCCAATCAGTTTGGTTCGTTGTGTACCGGCTTATCAGAGGACAGAGAACCAAAACTACGTCACATTTTCCAACTCTCTCTCCTACTTACTTGCACCCAATTGCCCGGTCAGTAGCACGGTTTTCCTCCGTTCAGCTACACCCAATCAGATTGCGTTCTCCGGCCCACGTGTCACATATTGACGAATCAGGTCGCTTTATCCGGTCATCACGTGTCAAGTTATTATGCTGTACAAGTGCAGTGTAAATCCGATTGTTCTGTGTTCGTCTTTACGGACAACTGTATCACCTTCTCATTGCTGCATTGTGTGTGTACCGCCTCCACTAGGTTGCCCTGAGGACAACAAATAGTCGGGCGTCATTTCTGTCACGTGACAAAAAGTACCCAATTAGAGAATATTTCCCAGTCACGTGACCTGCTTGCTTTTTCCGCATGTTGACTGTATTGCTGAGAAAGTACGCTAGTTCCTACCCACATAATCTTACAAACATTTTTTGTTCTATTTTGCGTCCGTTTTTGGTAAATTTGTTTCTAGATAGTCTATTTGTGTACGTTTGTCTTATTAGTAAAAATTCTACATTTGGTTTTTGCTTCCTAGTTCTCTAAGTCTGAACGAACGATGCCAAGCACATACAAACAGGTAGTTGAACGATTCTATAGTAGTTGGAATTGTAGTAGTTTGTAGTAGGTAACTGTATGTTGTAGTAGTTTGTGTGTAGTAGTTAACAGTTTGTACTGCAGTTTTCTATAGATTGTGTACAGTCTCCATCTACTAAGTTGATAGGAGGAACTAATCCTAAAGTCTCCTTAAAAGTTTTCAACAGTTCCCGCCTCTAGTGGAGCTGTACATTTAAATATTCCCGCTCTTATAACTAGGAAACTGAGAAACAGTTAGATTTAGTACACTGGAAATAAACAGATTAAAACATATTGTGATAATTCTAAACATTGTTGTGATAATATCAAACGTTTTTGTGATAATATCAAATTTTCAGAAATTACAACTAGCAATCAAGGACCGCGACAGAGCCCAAGCAGATGCTAAGAAATTCCAGGTTTGAATCTATCGTTTTATGCATCATACAAGTCTGGTTTAGATAAGATAAATCATGAACGTACATTTATTTTAAATTCTACTTTCAATTTTTAATTTTCATGCTCTGCGCGACATCAAGATTGCAAAAACCTCTGTACATATGAAAATGTTACTTTATGCTTGAACTTTCTATAATTTGGCATTGCTCCTTTATAAATTTTATCATTGCTCCTATCCCCACCGGTAAACAGATCTCTGAAAAGAAAGAAAATAAGGTACTTGCAGTTATAAAATGCTACCGCGCAGCTGACAAATAATGCTAATGCAAATCTACATCTGTAGTCTTAACTGTACTATCAACTATACTACTTTTATTCATCTATTTAATACCGCCAATAATAGATATTGTTGGTACTTGAAACATAATATCTGAAAAATAAAGGACTTATTATGATCACTGAGTTTACAGTTGTTGCAATACCACATGAAAGTCTACAACTTTTTAAATTGCCCTCAGTTCACAATCGCTTAATGTCAATTCTTATCGTAAAATAAGCTGTATACATGAATAAATCGCTTAAAAGTTCTCTATAAATTAATTTGTCATATTTATTGTGCTACTTTAAAGCATATACACTTGCGCCGCTAATCCAGGCTGCACTAACTGAAACCTTGGTAGCTAGACTATATTGCACACACATTGTTGAAGCCTCAATTTAACGTAATTGTGAAGCGTTATTTTTCAGTTATGTTCTTATCCAGCTATTCAAACATTTAATTATCTAATCAGCTAAGTTACTAATGAGCTCGTTTACCAAATTAATCTTCAGGAAGTGCTAAGCAAGACAGAAGAAATCCTGACGCAGCTGCAATCCAAGTTTGAAGCTGATCTGCAGAAATGGGAGAAAGATTTGGAAGACAAACGAAACGACCTTAAAATGGTAACTTTATAAACAAGATCAGGAAAAGCAAGTACAACAAAAATCCAACCAAAAATCAGTCGAACAAACAAACAGATGAATAAACAGACAAATAAACAGACAAACACGCAGGAACGAGAAAGAGTTGAGGTGCTGGAACAAAAACTCGCATCCCAAACATCATTCTCCTCTGCGCTGGACAGCGCAACATCAGAGTTAGAGACCGTGAAAGAGAAACTTGCGGAAACCGAAACTCTGTTGGCAGCAGAAAAGAAGGCGATTGTCGAAATGGGGGAAAAATTGGAGAGCGAAAAGAGGTGGCATAGTGAGACCCTCTTAAAGCTTAACGAGGTGATTAGAGAATTGGTTAATTTTAGAATCAGCTCAGAAAGGATTGGTATACATTCGTTGGTCTTATTTGCATCATTAAATATAATCTTATTCAACAGCTAACTTGCCAACTTTCTAACTTGCCAAACTTGTGTCATTTCAGGCTGAGACACAGCTTAGTCAGAATAGTAACAGTACTGCCGACGTCGACACGGTAACTTGTTAATATATCTTAATTGATCAATTAATTAGGTATTTAATTAATTAGGTAATTGATTACCAATTGTAGTTACTTTGCCTATTGTAGTAGAAAAGTTGGGTTAGCTCATTAAAAATACAGATTCAGTCATCACTACTACTAAGTACTACTACCACATTTTTCATCTCATAGCTTTGGTTGTTACTACCAAATTCCACAAATTCCTAGTTTAAATCATCTTGCCTGGATGGTTGTGTTTTTATCACTAAATAGGCAGCTTTTTATCGTATCACTTCATCATTCTTGTTTCTTAATTTTATGTTTTACTCCACTGTTTGTATTGGTGTTTCGATCAATAAGTAACTCGTCTTTGTTTTTTGTAACTTGCAAATACTATCCATTACCCAATTTTAAATTTAAGTTGCTTCGTTAATGCCACAGCTGAGATTGATACTCGTAAATTTGTATAACATTGCTGGTGATATTAGGAGAATCACGGTTTTGTTTTACGTAGGTCTACATCAGGAACTTAGGGTATTGTTTATTCCTGTTTTAAATGAAGGCAGAAAATGGGACAAATTGCTGTAAACAACTAAGGTTTTGAAGTTAGAAAAACGGCAATTTTAACCTGCAGCTGCAGAAGGCAAACGAGATGGAACAGAAATGGCACGCACAAACCTTGACACAACTGCAGCAGGTATTATAGCGTGACTTGTAACTAAAGCGTGACTTGTAACTCAAGC
This sequence comes from Mnemiopsis leidyi, assembly GCA_000226015.1. Classification (NCBI taxonomy): domain Eukaryota; kingdom Metazoa; phylum Ctenophora; class Tentaculata; order Lobata; family Bolinopsidae; genus Mnemiopsis; species Mnemiopsis leidyi. The sequence continues at coordinate 73,864 of JH154333.1, read as the reverse complement.
GTGACTTGTAACTAAAGCGTGACTTGTAACTCAAGCGTGACTCATACCCGAGTGTGACGTGTAACACATGATCCACCACGTGTGTGTGTGTGCATGCGTGCGTGAATGCATGTGTATATGCATGTGTGTGTGTGTGTGTGTGTGTGTGTGTGTATGGGTGTTCATGCATGCATGCATGTGCGCATGCATGTGTGCGTGTTTGTGTGTGTGCGTGTGTGTCTGTCTGTCTGTGTGTGAGTGCATGTGTGTGCGTGTTAGTGTAATTATAAAAGCTTAAAGTCACACTTACAATTTACCATGTTGCTGGTTGCTGCAAGCTAATGTATTTCTACCAGCTCAAACTGTTTGTCGTTATGCTGCAAGGAAGTGTGTCAATTGCTAGAGCTGGCTAGGCCAGGAAAACTTTAACGTTTACTACTTATATAATACTGTGTAAAATCTGCTACAAATGATCTAAAATAGACGCTGTGTGATTTTAGGAATTGCATTTATTTAATGTGAGAGTAATGGAATTCCATCGCATAAATTTTTCTTTGAAAAAGCTACTGATTTGATTTTATACTTTTCTGTGGCTTTTCTGCTGTGCTTTATATCGTGTTGTTGACATTTTTCTGTTTTAGTTTCGAGCCCTTCAAAAACCATAAACTTTTATGAAGCAGGTTTTCAACTGAGTTTATAGTCACGTGATATATCACGTGCAGTATCATGTAAAATGTCATGTAAGATATCATGTAAAATATCACTCGAGATATCTGAACAGCATTTTCTGAGTATCTGTTAAAAGCCTTATTCTCCAGAAAATGCCTTTTATACGTTTTATTAGAAGCCAATCCACAAGAGTACATGGCTATAAATTAAACAAAATATGCTTTAGTCAGCATGACTATACATTTATTTTACATAAGGAATAATTATTGTACATTAGAATCAGTATGTTTTGTTTATTCATCTGAGCTGTAGTTGTTATACAGTATATCATGTAAAATAACCTCGTCTTTCTTACAAATGAACTTGTTTAGATACGTTTTTTTAAAATTTTTACTGACCAGAATGATGAGCTCCAAATACTTAAAATTACATTCAACAAATACTTGAACAGCTGGGAGAAGGTCTCCGGTATTCTTGTGAAAATATTCGTGATCATCATACCACGTACATCAAACTGTAGAGATGACAAAATCACGTACGAATAACGCACATGTTGACACGCATAGACTCAGTAGAGATGTGTCCGGTATTTACTAAGCTATGTACATTGTACTAAGGAATTATTGTTGCTATTTACTGTTATCAGTTACTAATCCCAATTGTACTTAAGATAACAAAGCAATATCAGAAAACGCTGTCCAGTGGTAAATCCTTCCATAAAACGATTTTAGAGAACGGTATTTTCGGGAGGCATTTAAGTATTTTAGTTGGCCGTGCTTGTAAATACCTTTCTCTATTATTCTGCAGTTAATGGTTCCCTTCTTCATACTTCTTTACTTTCGTGAAGACTTTACGTCATCTTTCGTATCACTTTATTAATGTTCTGTTCGGCTGCGCAAACGTGAAAATCTTCAAAGCACGAAAAAAGTGTTCATAAAGTAACTGCCTTTCGTTGTTGTTCTGCACACATCAATTACAAGTTGTTGAAAAAGTGATGATAGAATTCTAGCACGAAATCAAGCACTGCCCCCAGCAAAAATAACCTGAAATTGTAATTTAAATATCAACAAGGTCAACGGTGCCATGCTCAAATGTAAGAACCAGCTTATCGAGGAGCAAGAACGGGCTAATATGATGAACAAACTTCTGAGAGAGGTTTAAAAAGCGTGACCTGTGCGTGATAAAGCGTGATTTGTGTGTTATTTGTGTTTTTTATCGCTTGTGTTCTTGGCGTTGCGTTTTGTTTGGAGTGACCTTTAAAGACCTGCATGGTTTTTTGTTTTTCATTATGTCGCTTCTCCGTAGATTTAACTGTAGAACTGAATGGTAGAGTTTAGAGTTTTAGAGTTTTAGAGTTTTAGAGTTTTAGAGTTTTAGAGTTTTGAAGTTTAAGATTGATAGATTGAAGCTCGAGTGGTTTGTTTGATTGTTTGAGCAGTTAATTCAGATGACTTGTTGCTAACATCAATCCAGCGCTTTCTGCTTACTCAATTAGTTCAATCATATTACGTTTCTGCTGTTTTTAGCTTTTATTGCCTCGCTGCATCAACATTTCAACATCACCATTATTCACATGCTCAGTTCCATCTAGAAAAAGCAAAATTTGTGATAAGGATTATGGACGTCAGAATTCTTGGCGAGGGGTCCGAAATTGTTTGCCATCATGTGATAGGGATTGACCAATGAGAAGCCAAATACAAACAATCAATTTGGAGAAACACTGTCACGTGATAGAAAAAATTAGCGACTCCTTCCCAAGCATTTTGATGTCCATTTGTGCATTTTGACGTCATATCATATTTTAGTACAATCAGCCGATAATGATGATGTCCAAATCTTTATTGATTTACTCTTATTCTTTTTACTTCGCAGGCCAACAACGACGTTTCGCTGCTGCAAGAGAAACTTTCGTCCAAGAACTCAGAAATCGCTCAGGTAGCTAGTGAATTAGCGATAGAATTACTAATTAGCAAAGTTCGTTAGCCTAATTAGATATTCATTACAATTACTGCACATATCTGAGATCCAGTAAATTACCTTGATTTCTGTGTTTCTACTAAACTGTATTTCCAGCTAGAGGCTGAGAAGGAAGAGCTACAACAGAAGTTGTCAGAGCCCGTCAAGTCAGATTCGGTGAGTAGGATACACGTATCAGTGTCTCCGTCACTGAAACTTTTCTTTCTTACGTCAGCCGCCGCGACGTTTTACTGTGGCGTTTCTAACTTTTTAGTCCAGTTGCGCGCGCGGTTCAAGCGCGTTTTTGTGCAACGTCATTTATAAAGTCAGCCATCCAGCCTGATACACGTCGACACGATGTAGAATATTATTTTAGTATCATGCATGGCTGAAACTCAACTTTACTATTTATTTACTTACTGAAGCTCTTATTTTATACTTCTTTATGCTGATATTTTGATAGATCCTTCATCCTCTGCATGTTCATAATGACTTGTACTTGGCTAGTTAACTAAGGAAAGTCCAACTAAGTCGACCCAGTTTTCCATGAGGTCCCTTGTTCACCAAAACTATATCGACTTCTAGATCTGTGATTTGGCAATTTGTTTGATTTATTTCCGCATTAGAGTTAATTCAAAAAGTATGAAATAGTGGTGGCCAAATAATAACTTTCCGACCCTATTTCTCTTACGCATAAAGACTGGAAGAAATTTCGTACTTGGTGCTATGCCGAATAAGACAATCTTTTTACAAGCCAACATTTTCGATTATAACATGTGCCTGCTTAGAAAATTTCGGGATTCGCATGATACTGTGATTCTTGAGCATTGTCTAATTGTCTCGTCTCTTTGTATTCCTCTGTAATACACTGTAGTTATAAGTACACACATCAGTACGTATACTATCTGTGTTCACAGTCGACATTCACCTCATTTTACACAAGAACATCGCCTAAGAAGTTTGGAAATACCCTACTTGAGATTCTTAGAGGGCAAATTAGTAAGGTTGTTGCACATTAAGAAAAAAAACAACTCAGATTGAATTTCTAGAGTCCAATACTTCGTTTAATTGAATCATGCTCGAATTTTAGATTGAAAGAAAACATTGCTTAAATTTCTAGATTGAGAAAGCAGAGCTCCAGTCAAAGTTAGACCAAGCGGTTGTTATTGCAAAGCGAGTTCAGCAGGTAAATAACACGCGAATTCACCCAAAATCACGTGATGTCACCCAAACTAACACGTGACGACACCTTAACTAACACCTGACGTCATTTTTCACCTTCGTTTTGTCTTACAGTGTTCTTTGAAAATTTTGATTCATGATGGCTTGTGTTTATATTTTCTATGTGGATAGACTTATTTATTCTCTCTCGATGTGTTTTCATTCATTCATCCAAGTTTTATGTGTGATCAACAAAATCTGCATGATCGATTAAATGTGATCTAAGAAATTGAATCAATTTACGTCGCACTAACATCGATTTTATCTGATTTTTGCCGACTTCAAATAACAAAACGGTACCTAAATACTTCGCTCTTTGGTCCAGAAATTCTTAAATCATGCTGAAGTTCTTAAATTGTAGTTAAGTAACACTGCTCTCAGTTACAAGAGGAGGTAGCAGACCTGAAGGGACAGACAGAGGAGAGTCAAATAGCCGAGGTCAGTTTACAAGTACAATATTGTTGTACAAATATACAAGTACAAATATACAAGTACAATATTGTTGTACAAATAGTATTGTATCTCCATTTTGTTTTGTTGTTGTGAGCTGACGTACAATTTGTAAGTGACAATATTTCTGAACCTTGTAGTGGCCTGATTTCTTATGATTCCAAGAAATTTACATCAATGTACTATCATCATTATTATATCATAAGTCTGCTGACCATTAGCATATTGATCGAGCCACAATTGTACTGTAGCACAATTTCAAAACTGTAGTTTGCTGCATGACATTTTCGATCGACTCGGAAAAAAGATAAACGGCGGAGGCAGGGTATCGGGCAGGGTCTGCCTCAATTCTGCCCCAACCCTGCCTGCCCAGACGCTGCCCCAGCCCTGCCTCGGCCGTTTATCTTTTTGCCATCGACTCTTCATCGCCCTTCGAGAATTGAGCACTTAGTATCCTCAACATTGTCAATGTTACTCAGTGCCTTGAATTTTTCACGGCGTTTTGTGTCGCGTGCTTGACATAGCAAAATATAAGATATTTTGATGAAAAATGCTGACAATGAATGCTTGGTTTATGGTTCCTGACAGGGTGGCCCATTGATACCAATAGTCTGTAAACTACCCCAAGCAATAGGATTGGTAGGATTGGTAGTTTGCGACACACATCGCCAGAAAGTACGGTCATAATTCATAATTAGTTTTCTTCAGCTTTGTCTTCTTTTTCCTCATTGTGTTAATACGTTTTTGATCGTTGCATGGGGAACTGCTAGTGAGTGAGTACCGAACGTGTCACACCACGGAAATCAGTGTGACGTCCCGCGAGGGAGTGTCACGCTAAGCAAGGAAGTGTGACGTCACTTGATGAAGACTGTCTGTCTGAAAAAAATTCTCCCTGTGATTAGTTTAAAAAACGGCTGACAAATTTCAAAGAGCACAACTGATAAAGCCCAAATTGGTTTATCAATGAGAAAAATGGCACGATAATAGTAGATTTGCCTCCTGAAAAGCAGTCGATTTTGATGTTAAATCATAGAGCACACTTTTGATGCTACGCTGAGTAGTTGACATGAATGAAATTAGGATGAAAGAACTCTTTTCCCTACAGTTGCGGTATCAAGTGATTGACTTGACCAAGAAACTTCGAGAATCAAATTCCACAAACGAATTCCTCAAGTACCGTCTGGTAAGATGCGCGGGTTTTACTCCAAATTTCTCTCAAAGTCACGTGACGTTAACGCCACGATGTGTGTGTCTTTGTTCCTAAGCAGCGCTCTTTTCGGCTATCTGATTATCTCACATTTTAATTATCTGAAGCTATATACTTCCGTACTACACATGACTACACGTGTGTCATATCACGTGACAACACGTGTATCACATGACTACACGTGTGTCATATCACGTGACAGCACGTGTGTCACATGACTACACGTGTGTCATATCACGTGACAGCACGTGTGTTACATGACTACACATGTGTCATACTGTCATATCACATGAGTCCCGTGGTTACACGTGTGCCATATCAAGTGACAGCACGTGTGTCTCGTGACTGCACGTGTCATTTCACGTGACAGCACGTGTGTCACGTTACTGAACGTGTGTTTTCTTGTTTTTTGCAGCCGGCCACTTCTTGTGGGTCATCTCCTGGGCTTTTTGTGTATGCATTTGTGTCTTTACTTTCAAAATGTTTTACGCCTTAAAAAACACCTAAACAAGATTTTCAATTTAATCCAATAAATGGGCTGATGCTAAATATGTAATATCTCCGGATTTTGTTTTTGTCGCTTAAACTTGGCCAACGCAATACTTATATACTGAAGTAATCTTTCAAATTGTTTTCCTTGTTATTGAATTGATGTTATAAGCTGTTTCTTGAATCAATGATTGCACTTACCATTAGTTCATTATGCACCTTATGATTGATAAATTGATTCTTTTTATTCTTGATGTTGTATTCTTGATTAACAACATACCATCCCTTAGGCGAGTCAGTCAACGGACAAAAAGTTCACGTCAATTTAACCAACCTACTAGAAGATCAACATCACCGCCACCAGACCCCGATTGCCTTGTTACTTGGGCAATAAAGTAATCAACTCTTTAATTGGTTTGATCAATATTTTTAAACTGATTAAAAACTCGAACAATTTTTCCCAACGTCAAAATAATCGTTTGATTGGTTAAGAGTATTTGGGAAGGACTTTTCTTGGCTGATTAATCTATTAATTAATTGTTGATTGATATGATTAATTAGCTTTAAAATATGTGTCATGTTTAAATCTACGGGAAATGTGATGAACTTACATCGCATGTTTTTATTCAAGTTTTGATAGGATGTCCGAGTCTCCTGTGTAAATTTTGACTGTGCCCGTGTCCTAGTTCATGTAGCATCAATCACGTGACCTAAATCACGTGACGTGAATCAAGTCATCTCTTGTTCCACTAATTATTTTCAGAAATATACTCTCAAGTGTATTAGTAATGAGTCAAGCTATACTGAAAACATGATAAATTTCATCCTCCATCGCTGAGTGCTGACCAAGCAGTCCAGTATGCGCGTTGTTTAAACACATATAGATCTTATCTATTTGTACTTGTAGCTGTAAATAGTTTTTTTGGGGACTAAAAATCTAGGACGTCAGATAATTGATAATATGTAACTGTTATGAGATAATTGATGAAGGAGCACGCCGCCTTACTCGTTACCGTGATTCAAACAAGCGTATATTATTATCGAAAAGACGGGCCTGTATCAGAGTGATAGCTTGAGGAACTGCAGCATTTATAGAGGTTCAATGCACGTTTGTACGTATCTGCGTAAAATGTGTTTGGATGTTTGCAATATGCACATGCTATATGCACGTGCACGTGTTTTATGCACGTGCAGTTTTCAGTCTTTCTTGTTATTGTTTGATGTTTAGTCACGTAAGGGTTACTGCTCATAAACCAACGGTTTTTTACCTTCAGCTGTGTGAGAGGTGTTTTTTGAAGATGCAATTTCAAGTCCGCATTTTGACGGCATGAAACATGTGACGTCATCACACGTGGTGTGACGTCATCGCACGTGCTGTGACGTCATCGCACGTGCAGAGGTGTGACGTCATCGCATGTGTGATGCTATGCTTTCACTGTTTTTACTCGCTTCTGCAGTCTGAGCTGCATTTACTCTCGTTTTCGAATTATAAGTTTTCTAGTGTGAAGATGCGACAAATCTTTTGACATTTATGAATTTGTAAATTAATTTATGAAAATTGGTTTTACGCAATCTGAGATTTATCATTTGGAATCCCCTTACGTAGGACAAATATATTAATCATAATTGCATCTTAAACAGATTGTAATTATCGCTATAACTGTCTTACACAATATAAGGAAAAACCCAAAAACATTTCGGAAACAAAAAATAATTACATCTCTGAAAATTAGTGAACCTCTGAAATGTCTTCTGGCTTCTTGCTGTATAAACGTGAGTACGTAATTAATAAACTATTTACGGAGAATCATTCAAAACATGAATATATTTGTATTTTCTCCCGAATTTCTTGTCTTTCTTTCTAGCATTTCATTGCACCTGCAAGAAAACGTGATCAGTTTTTGATAATCCTACTCGAATAACCTGGCATTTCATTTGATGGTTATTAGAGAGGCATGATGACGTCACATAACTATGATACAATAATTACGTCACGTGACTGTGGTGTAAAAATGACGTCACCTGCTTCTCTTTGTTGGGCAGCAGCAAGTTTTACCAATAGAGAGCCAACCCCGATGACCTCCTCACTGGTCTTAATCTCGTGTTTTTTCCAGTTCTCTAGTCTTGAATCTCTACCTGAACAACCCCTTTTTAGTTTCTTACTTACTTAATCAGTTACTTACTTACTTACTTACTTACTTACTTACTTACTTACTTACTTACTTACTTACTTACTTACTTACTTACTTACTTACTTACTTACTTACTTACTTACTTACTTACTTACTTACTTACTTACTTACTTACTTACTTACTTACTTACTTACTTACTTACTTACTTACTTACTTACTTACTTACTTACTTACTACTTACTTACTTACTTACTTACTTACTTACTTACTTACTTACTTACTTACTTACTTACTTACTTACTTACTTACTTACTTACT
>JH154333.1:44100-54112 GCA_000226015.1 Mnemiopsis leidyi | reverse complement strand
GAGACTAGAAGAAGGCTTGATTTGCCAAAACTATTCAGGACTGTTGATGAACATTATGCACGGTGTAAACTTGTTTTGCATCCACAGTTCCCCAGTTCTGAAAGCTCGGTAGCTGGAATCTGTCATGTCAAGGCATTTCTGCAAGTTGGCAAAAGGGCAGATTGGGAGATTATTTCCGGCCTTTAGTCGGCCGAATGGCCGATGCAAGACCAATACAAGGCCTGTAAGGGCGATGAAAGGCCGATATCAGGCCAATAACAGGCCATTAAATGGCCAATAGCCGGCCTATATCAGGCCTGTAGACGGCCTATAGCCAGCCTGATATAGGCCAGCTACAGGCCTGATGTCAGCCGGCTATCGGCCAGCCGGCTATCGGCCAGCCGGCTATCGGCCAGCAAGAGACCCATATTTGCCGGCAAGAGACCCATTCTAATTATTTAGTGACCTCATTACAAAACCCAGACAATGCTTTTCTCAAATTTTTCTTTGCTTATGTAGAGTTACACGGTCTTTTACTTTGCCATGAATAACGCCAGATCCCAATGCTGAGATGTTGAAGCAGGATTATTGAGGGCCGTGGTGGGGATATGCACAATAGGGTGTGGTCATTTGGGTACCCTCCCCACCCCAGGTGGATTGTTAACTGGTCAATATCGGTTCTATACACCTTGAAAAGCAATTTTAATCAGTTTCACACGTGTAACTTAACTTGCAAATACTTTTATACATTATGGTCTAGACTATTCACACATCTCATCTCCCAAGGTCGATTTATCGACCTGCTATACTTTATACTTAAGAAGCCGCGATGCGGCGATGATAGTTAGAATTTTTTCACAAACTTTTGTTGAAAACAACCTGAATAATTCAACAAGCTATTAAATTTGGACTAAAATTGATTTGCATGGCATATAAATGGATTTTTCCTCAAAATAATTCGACTTCCCCCGGCGAACCCCCGAGGTCGATATATATACCCGCACTTCAACGACTTATTGTGGATACATTTTATCCACAATCAAATAGTTTGCATGGTCCCATATTTGTTGAAGCATTGTTGTACATGGTCCCGAGATAATTTTGAGAAATTAGTTCATGAGTCATAATTATGCACAATTAAAAATAATTAATTAATTATTTTATTAATTAATTAGTGTAATTATGGAAAAAACTATTTCTTTTTTCAAAATGAGTGTTGTTGTGGATAGAACTAAGTTTTTAAAAGCTAACTCACTAAAGAAATTGATTCTATAGCGTATAGATGTGGCACAATATCAGTCGCTAGAGCGGGTATATATATCGACCTCGGGGGCGAACGGGTTAAGCTTCTAACCTAGAGCACAGTGAGGAGTGTTAACTATAACATAGTTCCTCCCTTGTGTGCAGGTGATGATATCATCCCCGGTCAGAGTATATCCAGATAGGCAGCTAATCCGGACTTTCTCCCCGTAGTTTGCCGGAAACTCTGTCTCCGTTTTTAGACTGAAGATGTCCGGTAATCCGGTACAGGTGTCTGAAGTTACATGACGGTTTTAAATATTAATAATGAGGCTATGTATGAGCTTCAGCTAAACCCAGACAGGAAATATAATTTGTTAGGAACAAAAATTGCAGTAATTTCCTAAAAACATAAGAAAACACAAGTGCTTAATCAGAATCTTAACCTATGGAACAGACTGGTAGACTGTCTTGAAAGGTATACTGATCATCAGTTTCACAAGTAAGAGCTCTGTCTCCGCTGGTTAGAGTGTACCCCGTTTTGCACCTAACTACTATCTCCTCGCCCTGCCTAACTGGGAAAGTGGTGTCTGTTTCCAGTTCTCTGTTCACTGGTAGCTCCGTGCACATATCTTGTAAGGATAGATAAGTTACAATCGAGTTAACGATTAAATCTATAAATAACAGCTTGGTTTGCTTACTCTTCAGATTCCAACTAAGCCTGGGACTGGCTTAGTTGTGAAATCTATAAATTAAGAAGAATTCTTGAAATTTTATGAAAAGGCCTGACATGATGCGAAAATGAAGGTCAAATGTTGGAAGTTAAACTAACAAACTTATAACCTGGGGCGTTACAGCGAGGTTTCTCCACAAAGGAATAAATTGTGCCATCCTCACAAGTTATTGTTTGATCGCCTGAAAATGATTTTGTTAGCCTAAAACTACAAACAACTTAACTACACGGATCAATTAGTCAGATGTGTTCTGAGTGTGGTACTTACAGCATGTAATCATTGAGATCTGAAGCCATAAATATAACAACTTAACTATAATAAAGGTTATTAATGGTCAGCAAGCTTTTCAATATATACAAAGAAACCTCTCAGTTCATATCCAAGGTGTGGATCACATGACACAGTGACTACTGAACTATACTCTACTGGAAAAGAAGTGGAAGTGACCAGGTCCGTCATATCTGAGGGTAGTCCAGAACACTTTTCTGGTGGGGAAAATGTTGGTTATCTTATAGGACGATAGAGAATCAGTCAAACAAGAAATAAACTTAAAGATAGAAGCTTGACCTTAAAATCCACAAATGACACACTTCAAAAATTGATCCAAACACTATAATGGCTATAAACTGTATAGAATTTAATCGGCCCAGTAAACAAACTCACTTGGTACACAAGTTGGCTGAGTGCCAAACAAGAACTGTCTACCCTGACGACACGTGATGACGTCATCACCCTGGAGGACAGTACCGGTCTGGCATGAGACCGTTACCAGGGTGTTGTAGTTCACGGGGAACTGGGTGCTCGGGGAGAGGAGGTCAGGAGTGTCTGGTAGATCTGAACACTGATCTGAAATTTTGTTGCTTGGAATAGAGTATCCTTATAACATTTAAGTTAACATTATGCTATTTCATACTGCAGCCGTCCCCCGATTTACCGGGCTTTTCGGGGGAAAGCAAAAATGCACGGTAAATCGGGGGACCCGGTAAATCGGGGGGGGGTGCCATTTGAGGCCATAATTGGGTCTAAATTTACTTTTATAAGTCGATATACCGTCTTTTTGTCATTGGAACAGTGTAACACAAGTAAAAAGTGTTAGTCCGACTGTATTACATAGTTTTGAAAACAAAATTTAATAGTTGCCTTGGAAATAAAATAAATTTCGGGGGAAAGGAATGAGGCCCGGTAAATCGGGGGACCCGGTAAATTGGGGTCCGGTAAATCGGGGGATGACATTGACTGTAATACAATCTACAATTTATGGTTGGAATCACGTTAAGTCTTATTTTTTACTTTTAGTTTAAAAAAAGTGTACATTGCTACATTAGATTAAGATACAGTTAAAGTAATACAACATGGCAATCCGTGTTACTAAAATATCACAATTTATTCTTAAGTCATTTGTCAGTAAACATGAATTGAAAATGAATTCGTTTCAAGAACCGCCCAAAGCTGACTTTCACTTAGAACACCCTTTCGAAAACGAAGTCACTAATTTTGAAGAAGTGCAAAACTGCAAAGTCGAAAAGAGGCGCGGTCACATTTGACTTAGCACATAACTATCAAACAAATTTAAGACAGATGCTGATGATTCTAAATCTACCATTGTCTCTAGAAATCTGTTGTTTGACGTCTACAAGTTACTTTGTGGCTTTTTACAGATATTACATTTTTGAGGTGTTTCTCATCGAATTCCTCGACGAGTTTCTTCAGTTAGACTTAATGTGCGTTAAAGCTTGTATTATCAGTGATTTTTAAGAACTGGAGTTAAATGTGATAAATCAAGGAACCTAATGAATTCACAGACAGCTGAGTCTTCAGTTGTAAAAATAGGTTGCATTGTTCTGGCGAATTAGCAATAACTCATTCATTCTGAACAGCAGGATCATACAGTTCTACCTCTGTCGTTTGACTTTGTCGGTTAACTTCAAGTCAATAATTCAAAGTTTAAATGAAACAAAGTTATTACTGGACCCACCCTTATTGTATGATTTGTAGATAGAAGAGGGCGAAGTTGCTGTCGGAAAAAGAGCAATGAAAAATTGAAAATATAGGACGCCAAATGTAAGAAACAGAAAGAAAAACAGCCATATGTCTGATAATTAGACTGTCCTCTCAAATCTGTATAAATGTGGATCCTGGACAGTGGACAGTACATTCATAATCCAGCAAACAGAAGAGATGCTGGTGGTGGTTCTTGCTCTAGTTTCCCTGGCGTCAGCTCGTCCAAATCTAGATCAGACAAATACTGAAGAGCTTTCAACCAGAGAGGAGGGCTCGATTTGGAAGGCCGTAAAATCAGGAATTGCCGCGGCCAAGAATGATTCTAAAAACTACGAAAAACTTTATGGCTATAAGAAACACTTCAAGTATCATGGATACTACTACATCAAAGCACCCCCTCTTAACCACACGGTGTACCAAATGAAAGTTATCGGAAAGATGAAAAGAGACATCTCTGAGGCTCTTCTTGCTAAAGACGAGGAATGGTTTACTGATGCTCTCCATGCCGTCGCCCATGGAGCTACAAGTGCCCTGATAAGCCATTTTGGAAAACAGAAGAGGGATGCTCCTGAGGCTCTTAGTGCTAAAGACGAGGAATGGTTTACTGATGCCCTCCATGCCGTTGCCAAAGGAGCTACAAGTGCCCTGATAAACCATTTTGGAAAACAGAAGAGAGACGCCCCTGAGGCTCTTAGTGCTAAAGATGAGGAATGGTTTTGGCACGCCGTCGCCAAGGGGGCTACAAGTGCATTGTTGAATCACTTTGGAAAACAGAAAAGAGACACTTTTGAGGCTCTTAGTGCTAAAGACGAAGAATTTCTTCTCGACGCTATCCAAAAGTTCACAAATAAAGCTGCACGTGCAAACTAATGCTGGAACTCCGTTTGAAAATCAGAAAAGGGGCGTCACTAGTGCTCCTAGTGATGAAGAAGCTCGGAATCGGTTAATTGATTTAAAATCAGTTAACTGCTGTCCCGCACGACAGATTTGATGAACCATTCTATGAATTCTTCTTAAATCCCGCTTAGCGTGAATTACCTTGAAAACTTGAATGTTTTGCATTAAAAAGAACAAAAAAAATTATAAAACATTTAAAATTATATGGTACACTTGTGCCTCATTTTGATACCACTGTTGGATTTGTGTCATTTTGAGCGTTTTATTTGTTAAAGGAGTGTACTTACTGTGTGTTTTTTCGCGAATTGATAAAGAAAATTTGACAAACTGTAGAATAAGAATGACTTCAGCTTATATTGAATTGAGTGATGCAGATGAAGCAATGAACATGTAATTCTGGTAAACTTAATGCTCTACACTGTCACACAAGTAAAAGTTTTACAAAATCCTACCTATCGAACACTTTGGAGGAACTAAACCCGGAAACTGTAACTCCTCATCCTTCACACACGTGACCAAGTCCGGACCAGAGAGAGAATAGCCTTGATCACATGACACGGTTACTATGGTACCGGGTGGTTTAGGGAAGGTAACGCTGGAAACCATGTTGGTGCTCCACAACGGGGGAAGTCTGCTGCATGAATCTGTGTGTTGTATTGCAGCTCACCTTTTAATTAGGTCCTTCTGTAAACCTTAATCTATGATACAAATTTCGACAATTTTGAAAAACGTATAATCGCAAATTGTCTACTTAAAAATGTTGAAAAATATTTAAACAGATCTTACCACAGCGGGTATGCTCCGAATTAGCAGAGCTGAAAGCTGGACATTCCAAACATATTCCTGCTCCTTCCAAACTGTAGTGGTTTGTCGCACACGTTGCACACAAGTCCATGGAAGTGTCTTTGTATGTCCCTCCCTCACAGGGAACTGAATGTTTATTGTATGAGGATGATGCCAGTCTTAATGTAATCGAACTAGTATATCATTTTTGATTGCTATACTTGAACTAATTTAAGAGATTTATCGTGTCAATGCTTCCTTTGGCATAGATTTTGTATAATTTTTCATAACAATTATAGATTTTTATCCAACCCTCGAAAATTTCGACTTCGAGAAAAAAATCGAAACAGAACCCAGCTTTCGAAAGAAATAGAAAGTTTGACATTTATTTTCATTTTATATTTACTATTACCACATTCAGACTGAAGAGAGTTAGGTTGTTCGCCTGTTCGTGTACAACGTTCACATTCCGCCATTTCAGAGCTTCGGTACCGACCAACAGGGCAAGTGTCTGAAACAAGAAATTGTTGCGTTTTCTACGTGTTCAGTAAATGTTTTTTTGGACTTGTGACATAATATTTTCTGAGGCACTATCAAATATTTACTCTACATCTTATTATGCATCATGCAATACATAACTTGAAACTGTAATTGAACTTGTGGGGGTTCAAAGACAGAAATACTCAAAATAGATACAAGTCAGCAAGTTTGTTTGTTTTAGAAGCTTACAATAAACATGCATTATATTCTTTAAATTTAAATGATAACCTACCGCATGCTGTATTGTCAGAGTTAGAGACAGATCCAAGAGAACACTCAGTACAAGAGGAAGCTCCAGGATTACTGATTGTGTTTATCTCACATTTCTCACATGTGACCATGTCAGCAGTTTTGTATGTTCCTCCGGTACACGGGCCTGAAGGAGTTGAGAGTTTATCCTTAGCAGTGATCTTAGTGAACCAGGGCCTCAGACAAGGATCCAACCTAGGTCTGTCGCATGGGATCAATAAAAAGTGTTGTTGCCACTTCACCAGCCAGTAGTAAAATGTAATCGAATTTAAAGATAGCATTTAAACAAGACATCCTACCACAAGCAGATTGTTGACTGTTGGGGACTGTTCCATGTTCACACTGATCACAAGATGCTGCTCCTTCTTCTTTACTGACAGATCCATCAGGACAAACTTGACATTCAGACATTGCGTCGTTCCGATATTTTCCTGCTTCACATGGCACTGAAAGTTTTACAGTCAGCTTCAACTATCGGCTTTTTTATTTGGGCCATTCTAAAGTGCCTAGCTTACGATTGAGGTATTCGAGAATGTTAGATTAGATCGATGTTTGTACTGACCGCATGCTGTATTGTCAGAGTTAGAGACAGATCCAGGAGAACACTCAGTACAAGAGGAAGCTCCAGGATTACTGATTGTGTTTATTTCACATTTCTCACATGTGACCATGTCACCAGTTTTGTATGTTCCTCTAAGACAGGGGCCTGAAGGAGTTGAGTTTTATCCACGTTCACATTATAAAGTTTACTATTCTTCACTTTTGACGTCTCTCATACATAGTGTCTAGGTCCTTTGCTCTGTCTTGATGTCTCTTTCTTAGTGTGTCTGTCTGTATTTGTCACATTCAGTGTCCTGTATCTGTGTTCTTGTAATTGTATGATTCTGCAAACTATAGGGACTAAATTGTTTTTCCCCTTAAATTGAGGTTGTTGGGAGAATGGGGGTCTTTTCTGTGGTGGTTGCCACCATCCATATCTGTATGTCTCGTGGGTTGTAGTGTCTGTGTTTTTGTATTGTGATGCGTGTATGAGTTAAGGAGTTAGTGCTCAGCTGCACCTATCTTTATATCATGTTTTAGACTTACTGCAGGAAGTTTTCTCAGAGTTAGGTTCAGTTCCCACAGGACACGCCTCTGAGAGATATTCAATATAGTTAAGAACTTAATTTTTTCTTCATCGAAGAATCTGTGACTGTCTAATCAAAAAGTGCTATGTTTAGAAGTTTCCCCGAAACAATCTTTCATCGCAATTCTTATCTTCAAAAAAACTTTCGACACATAGAAAATTTAAGAAATGAAAAACTAAAAGATTGAACTTTCTCACCACAAGCAATCCTCTCAGCGTTAGAAGTCATCCCAACTTCGCAGGGTTTGCAGGAACTGGTACCTGTAGTGTCTGTGTAGAAGCCTGCTTGACAAGGTGCACATGAAGACATGGTTCCAGATCTGTACTGGCCCGCTTCGCAGTTGTCTGGGGTGTCCGATATGGGTAACTATGAATTATGATCGTATAGGAAAAACATGGGATAAGGCAAAGATGAGAAAGATAAGCGCAATCATACTGCGTTACATGTATGATGTGTTTAACAAGTGGGCCTATGGGTTAAACACCCCCGCAGCCGAGAAACCTTTTAATTTTAAGAGCCGCTAAGAACCGCTTAAGAAATAAAAAACTGCTTAAAAACCGCATAAGCACTCTTTTAGAACCGCTAAGAGCCGGCTACAAACCGACAACAGTCAAACGGCCTCTTAGAACCGGCTTTATAAGAACCGAGCTCGCCAAGCCCCCGGAAATGGATCACAAAGTGAGACGTCATTCTTAATTTTCGTGGTGTAGAAAACAAGGACTGAGGTACCCGGGGTTGCCGAGTAACTTTAGTGACACTCCAAAAAACTCACCGCAGTCTGACCAATTTGAGTTGGAAACTTTGCCATCCTGACAGGTTTCACAGCTGGCCAGATCAAATCCCCGGAAATTGTACTTTATACTCCCTAAAGACGTGTACCGGCACGACTCACAAGACGTTTCTCCGTTACCAACCGATAAAGCAAATTGACCTGCTTCACATGGTTCTGAAAAAGTAAACCCACTTATTGATTCATTTCTTAGATTTAAGGTTCCAATAAAACATCCAAAATTGCAAGTAGTTTCATAGTACTCAATGGTCAGATTCTTTAAATAAAATCCTTATGATCAAATAGCAAATAAGAAATATTGCTAACCTTTGTAAAGGGTATACTCAAGTTCTATCCGATAAGCAAATGCTTGTACACCCCACCCAGTGTAGGGTCGCGTTCGAATAAGGAGTTGAATCTCGTCAAACGCAACTAGCTGCAGGTGCTGCCATGTCCAGGTTTCAGAGTTCTGCTGGTTCACTCCGTTTTCATACATCGTGTACCAAGTTTTGGTTCCAGAGAGGGTAAAATGATTGAGACTGTAAAATTTGTCTCCTATCTTGCCTAGCAGAGAAGTTCTCGTATTATCCGAATATTTGTTATTCTTATTTCTTGCGTATATTTTGACTGTTTTAAGCTCCGTGAGCCATTTCTCAGGTCCTACAACAAACTTCCATACTATTCTGTCTCTGTAGGACGCCCAACTCCCGATAGGATTATCAGAAACTTGGTCGTAATTGATGTATGAGATAATGGAAGATCCGTCCCCTCCTTTGCTATCAATGACTGGCACCACTGAAGTTATGATATTTATGATAAGCAGTTTCTTTTTATCATTTCACAACAGCCTACATTAAGACAATCAAAAGTTTAGTCTTTAGACTGTTAAGATTCTTGTTAAAGATTATAAAAAAGTAATTATACTTGAAGGACGTGTTACTGTTATACTGAGAAACTGGAAATGATTATAGCATCTTTATCCAAACTTATCTAAACTTCGACTACAACAATTAACTTAGAAGCTTGGATCAATTTTCCCTACCACAGTCTGTGTTCTGATCATTGGAAGAAGTTCCTTGCGGACAGTTCATGCAGGAAGAGCCTCCCCCGAGACTGTACGATCCGCTACCACACTTCTCGCAGTGTCCAGCTAGAGAGATTCATACAATTGTAACACTTTTTTAACAATTTAGTAGATGACAGGAAATTGTGTCAACCCAAAAACAAATTCAAAGTGGAAAATTTCAAAAATGATTATGTTCAGTTTTTGTTGAATCCAACTCGAATATTCAATCTGTTCATTGTTTTTTTGTTGAAATTAGTTTTTGTGCAATTTTGATGAAGTGATCAGGGCTCAGTTTTTATTCGCTGAGGTAATATATATAATGTTGATTTAAGAAAGTTTAGTTTTTCTAACCCCTTATTATGCACTGGTTAGATACAAACTCATGTCATGTAGTTATAGACATGAAAATCTCTGGCATCTATTACTTACATTCCTCATTGAGGCCGTCCAGAATATAGCTATAACCCGCAGGGCAAGACTCTGGACCCTGGCCTGAAATTGTAACAATGTAACTCCCAGCCTGAAAGTGTCATAATGTAACTCCCGGCCTGAAAGTGTTATAATATAACTCCCCTGCCTGAAAGTGTTATGATATAACTTCCGGCCTGAAAGTGTTATAATATAACTC
>JH154333.1:16724-30046 GCA_000226015.1 Mnemiopsis leidyi | reverse complement strand
AGAACCAACAACTCCTGAACCAACAACTCCTGAACCTACTACTCCTGAACCAACAACTCCTGAACCAACAACTCCTGAACCAACAACTCCTGAACCAACCACTCCTGAACCTACTACTCCAGAGCCCTCAAAGGTTAGTAAAACAAAAAAGGCGCGTTTTCAGACATTTTAACCACAGAATAAATATGACTTTTTCTTCATGATACAAACTTAATCACCACCTGTATGATTTTCAGTGCAAAGACGAGTGGGGAAGTAAATGCCAGGACTATCCTCACAATAAGTTTGTGTGTAGTACACATTGGAAACACTGCTTGAAGAGTTGCAATCGCTGCGATCAAGCATGAAGAGCGAAGAAAAGATTGGTGCTTTGAGTTGAATTTATTTTGAGTAAATACCATGCCATTTAATTTTGAGTATTTTTGCGTATTGAGACTAGAATTTATTCTAATTCTCTATTCTAATGTGCCTCATAGAACTCCTAGATGTGTCCAACCCCTTTTTGTTATAAAGACAAGCTCCTCAAGTTGGGACTCAAGCACGACCAGTCTCCTTATAACCAGCCTCCTTATGACAAATCATTTGCTGGTTCCAAGCTAATAAACAAGGTATTTCACCAAGGCAACATAATCCTTTGACACGTTGTACAATTAAAAAACTGATAGCTGTGTACTTATTAAAAGTAATAGCCGTTATCATTAATCAAAAAAGAGTACTATTACGTTCTGTACAGTGAGTTAGTAATTCAGTTATCATAAAATATTATTTTATAAAATATCATATCATAAAGTATCATTTTCAAAAGTGAGCTTTGTTTTGTACAGTACTATACCTCCCTAGAGTACGCGGTTTTAGGGAAGAAATATTTTGAACTTCAAAACTGCGTACAACAGTCTGACCACGTGAACTATTTAAAGCCGCTCCCGTTCATTTTTTCCATCTCTTATGCTCTATTGCCGAAGGCTATGCGGTCCTCTAATTTCAATTATTGATCCTTACAATCCTTAGGAAATCGAAGTATTCCTTGACAATTAAAACACATAGGGACCAGTGAATCTATAAGAGTAAATATACAATTATCGCTTTAAAATGTAACAATACAACTCAAATATAAAAGGGTCATGGTTACTTTTATTTTGAAGAGTTATACTTAAAAATAAAGGCATGGATAAGTGATAAAAATCTATTCAAATCTGAATGTACAGTTTACATTTGTTCATTGAACATTAATTGTACATTAAGTACATATTCAAGATCTAGTCTTTATTGCCATATTTGCAATGAGTTCTGGCTCATCTTTATCAGACTGCGAGGAGGTTTCTTAAAAACTTCTGAAAACACGACGACTCAACAACTCATCAATCGCAAGTCCTTCAAGCTGCTTATTAGTATTTCTCATGGTTTTCTATCGATGACTATAACGTTATTACCTATTTTGCCAGCCGTATTTCACAAGATCAAGCTCAGCAAGTTTCTCGCACTCTGTTTGTTGTGGTTTGTTACTCATTACATTTGAAATCTCATCAGAATTCTCGTAAATCATGGATTTTCCTGGAAACGTCTCCCACCCATCATCGAACTTTTTATTCTGTGCTAGCTGTTTGACCATGCTGATATAGTGTCTCTCAAACTTTAAGTCCAATTCGACTGGTGAGAAACTAAACCCACCGCCACCGTTGGAAGCACCACTTCCGTACCCAAAAAGTACTACAGAATCGTACGCATGTACAGCAGGAATTCCTAAACTTGGTCTGTGACTGATGTACAGTCGGTAAATGTCTCTGTTTGAAGCGGTGGACATGGCCAGCGCCACATCGTTAGACGGACATGTAGCTCTCATGTCGCAAGTCAACAAACTCCACACTGTCACTGGATCCTGATCAGGGTATATAGCCAGGACTTTGTCCAGCACATCAGCATCGTCTGTCAGGTTCTTTAAAAGAGGACCTAGTGTCGATTTTAGCTCTTCCTCTGAGCTGAAAGGCGGTTTAATTATCCAGGCCCATTCAAAGTTTTCCTCGGCCAAGTTGGAGATGATGACCGGAAGAGGTTTATCTGGGACGAACCCTGCAGAAGAAAGGTCTCGAGGAGTAACAGTGACTACAACAGGATCTATCACGACCAGACCAACAACATCAGCATCTTCTCCTTGGGATCTGGGAAACGTAAAGTACGCATCCCCGTTCACGATATCAATGTACTTCCGGGAAAACTTCTCAGCTGGAAGATCTAGCAAGCACTTCTTCCGTTCTTCCTTAGAATTTTGAGTGCATCCAACCTGGTCAACGATAGTCCTCTGATATTTGTCTCCGTCAACGTGTGTAAACCTCATCTCCGGGGCTGGACTTTGAGCGATACCAGCGTGAAACTTGTTGTTAGCCAGGGGAGAGCAGGCCAGAGCGAGAACCGCTGTTGCACCCCCACTCTCACCGATAACAGTCACCGAGTCAGGGTCCCCTCCGAACCCTGCTATGTTCTCCTGTATCCAGTTCAGCGCGGCTATCATGTCCCTGATTCCGTTGTTGGCGTAAACACCGGCTTCCTCGTCCCACAACTCCTCGACAGAGCTAAAACCGATAAAACCCAGTCTGAAATTTACGTTGACTGTTACAGCTTCCACTTTGTGGGTCACTTCTGAGTCGAAACTGTAACCTCCCATCATACCGTGATTAGTGGCTAGCCCTCCTCCGTGCAGCCACACTAAAACCGGTTTAGAAGCGTTCAAGTTGGCGGTTCTGACGGTTAACACCAAGCAATCTTCTGTCCCATCGCCATTATCGGCCTGTATACAAAGTATCTCGGTACTGTTTGTAGCTTCTACTAGCTCTTCAGGGTTCTCCGCTGTATGTTTTACGGGTGGGCGGAATCTTAGCTCGCCTACGGGCGGTTTAGCGTACCGGATATTGTGAAACTCGTGTATTTGTGTTTCCTTATCCTTTAAGACTACTGTCTGTCCAATGATAGTTCCGGCAGTTTTGGTTCTAGCACGGGGAGGAGCGGTGGAGTTATCTCTGGGAAGAATAAGAAATACCACCAGTAGTGCCACTGCCACAGCGACAAGAAAAAGGAAGATAGCCAAGATAATAAGACATGTCTTCTTGCTGCATTTCATAGCATAGATATAGGTAACTGAGGGATTAAATTTTATTCAGCAGCAATGTTCACAGAAGTCATTAGCATTGATTTTCAACGTTTTGCGATAGCCATATTGCCAAAAGTGGCCAATGCCCAATTGCAGTCATGCATGGTCCATATAACTGATTTAAAACTTTTATCAAACAATGCAGAATTACACAACGGAATCATGAATAAACAAAATGCAGACAAAGAATGTTTAGGCTGCTAAAGTGGTCAAAATTGAAAACGGCGGCAGAAATGCATAGGATTAAACTGTACTATAAGATTGGATAGGCCAGCAACATCCACATTAGAACAAAGATGTTTAGGAATCTTACTCTCGCCCCCAGAGTAAGTATTATCATTACTGTGAGTGTGAATGACAACTGAAACTAAGAAGTCAAACAGAATATTAATTATCAAAAGTAAAACTAAATATAAGAAAATAAACATAAGAAAGTAAATGCGAGTTGAATTGAAGGAGGATGGATATTGGAATCGACAAAGAGAATACACAAAAGATGGGGAAAAGAATTACAATTCATAACGCGATCACCTAGTATGATCGGACTTCATAGAGATAAACGAATCTATTTAAAGATAAGTGAATGAGTAATGACTCATATACTGATTAGTAGTCTTTAAGTAAATAGCTTTTAAGCTTTATAATCGAGGACAACAAGCATTCGTATTTTATGGCATTTTAGCAAATTTTAATAAAATGATTAATAATACAGGATGTTTATTGGCAAGAACGACAGAAAAGAAAAAAGCAAAAGCACGATATAATCATTTGAACTATGTCGATATATCGACCTCACACCAATAAAATATATAAACAACCTCACAGCAGTAACGTAACTGTCTGCAATAATAATATACATTGTACAATACAATACATTTGCTTGTGTAACCATGTATAGTATAGACATGTCACACAAGCCGCGACTACAAACGGAGAAATGAAGAAGGAACTACAATGAGCGTGTAATTACAGCATGAAGCTCGTACCATACAGATCTTAGCTAAATTGCATAAATGGATATAATCTATATAGGTCGGAAACTAGAACCAGCTTGGAAGAATTGGAATAGGAAGTCAGCTAAGTAGGGGGATGTCTGGAAACCTGATCATCACGGCCTCGCTGCTCACAAACTTTACACTTTTCAATTTTCAAGTTACTGGGTTTAGGTGATTTCACGTCACGTGATCTGTAACCTATCACATGATTACTTAAGCAAGAGGTCAGTGTAAGTAGGTATTCTAAAGATTTTGCTTGACAGCAGGGCGAGCTGGCATCTTGATTTAAGATAATAAGATAGGCTTACACTACATCGGCTATTGTGATTTGTGATCATGAATAAATAACTGAAGTTAAAATCTGTAACAAACGAGGTTCGGGCTAAATAGATCGTTGTACAACTACTGGTGTGGTATTGGTATGTTACCCATACATGATAACTTTCAAATGGACAACAATCAACAGCCATGTCAATGACATATTGACATCTGTGCTAGTGTTTAACATATAATGCTACAATCACATAACATGTTTAGAGTAAATAGTATAAAATTAACATACTAAAAAGCTAAGACATAAGAATGTAACCAAAATTTAATAAAAGCAAATCGCAAGCATGCGAGTATAGACTATCATTAGCGACGCGACATCAGTGTCTTACAGCACTAAGTAATTCTTTGATTTAACACTATAACCGGAGTCATGATGTTTCAAACTGAATAAGGCATAACCATAGCACACAGAGATCGACTTTGAGGCATATACGTCATGTCCGATTTAACGTTCACTCATGCGAGATCGAACACACGGTTTTTACCTATAGGTCTAGATACAGTGAAGTACAGTTTAACCTCTATTTACCGGGCCTCGCGGGGGAAAGGAAGGCCCGGTAATTCGAGGGATCACACGGTAAATAGAGGTACGGTAGAAAGGGGTCTTACTGACTTACTGGCTACTGCATTGAGAAGGCCCGGTAAATCGAGGGACGCGGTAAATATTATAGGAATGTGTTACGTAACTGTCCCCTCTACGATGACCTAAGGGATCAACTTAATCCTTACACTCAGAGCTTACTACTTGAAGATAATACAACCATGCATTTTTGAAAATTCGATTACTTCTATATAGGGACATTGGTAGATATATATCTCTAAGATCTATGAAAGACGGCTGTTAGTTTTTTGGAGAATAAACAAGATTTTTGAAATTTCATACATCTATTTCTTTCATTTGGTCTCAGTTGTCTATATTTACTTACTCGTATCTCGTTCCTTCAGCTTATTTACATATTTCACTATGGTTTGGGTTTAATCTACCAGGTGCACTGGTTCGTTTTGATGTTTAAATTTAATTTTTAGATCTTTGAGTCAGACATTACATTTGTAACTCGACATACTTATTTGTAATCCATGGTAATCCTTTGTAATCCTTTGTAGGCACGGTAAATCGAGGTCTTACAGTTACTGTATGTGATTGTGAATCATGATGTCACCGGAATCAGTGAACCATGAGGTGCAATTGAAAAACTGGAATACTTTCAAAAACACAATTACTTTCAAAACTCTCCTTTTTATCTCTTTATATTTACCTCTACAATTCTGCATCAATACATCGAGAACTTTTGAGCAAGAATCACAAATGTTATAAACTACAATCTTCGCAAACAGAGAACGCATAGCATTAGAGAAAGTTGAAGTACGCAATGAGTGTGCAAGATTACTTTAAGTTTTATATCTCAAGCAAACACATGGCATCATGCACATACAAGATTGTTTAATTTCAATACAGCTTACTAACGTGCGAACGAGAACACTGACAATGAAACATGATATTTCTACAAGTACAAAGCTTAATGCAGCTACTATATATATAGTACTATAGTACTAGCTACTATATATAGTACCAGCTACTAGTACTATAAGCAATGCAGCGACTAGCAGAGTTTCTTAATCTAAAGCATAAAAATACGAAAATGAATAGGGAAATACTGATAGTGATAAAGAGCAAGAAAAGTAAATTATGTGAAAGAACCGATGCACTATTTAGAATTAGAATTCAGTATTCTGGTGCTTGTAATCATCTGAACCCTCTTGAGAAAACAAAGAACGGTATAAAAATTAAAAGCTTACATCAGCTTTATACCGCATCAAAAAATATTGTTATACTATCTGTTCATGTCATCAAAAATTATGGGAATTAGAAGACTATTAGACTAAAACATATTCGTAAGACTAAGACTAGAATATCTTCGTGTGGCTAGAATTCTAATTCTATTTCTATCAAAGAAATTTTCCGCAAACGCCAGACGTATTTTGTCGCGGTTAAAGACGAAAGTTAAACCCAACTGTCGAAGCTCAAAGCTGAACATTTCGTAAGAACGTTAGACGTCTCCATCACTTTCTATGTCTCCATTTCTCAAGTTGGTCATTTTGAGGCAGTCAGGTTGAATCAAACCTTGCAGGAAGCTGAAGACTGAGGTAGAAGTATAAGTCGAGTTGCGGACAAATATTTCTAAATAAGCTATCGCCACTGGCGACCATTGGATTCAATATAATGGACCCGATGGATCCACTTGATGGTGCGGTAGAAGGGTCATATAGTTTGGTGAGTGGGTCAATTGGCGTCATTGGCGCCAATGGATCCACTCAATGGATCAAATGGACATGGATATTCCAATGGCGATGAAGTCAGTGGTGCCAATGGTAGTCCCCATCGCCAATGGATGTGTTCCATTGGCGACATTGGCTATCGACATTGGCGACCATTGGATCATTTATAATGGATCCATTGGAACCATTCGTTGGCGCGATTCCTTTTTCACGATCACCACTCAGAGTGGATGGATCATTTGGAATTAAAATGGCGACAATGGTAGTGGTACCAATGGCGACAATGGTACCAATGGCGACAATAGTACCAATGGCGACAATGGTATAAACAATGGCGACAATGTTACCAATGGCGACAATGAAACCAATGGCTCTCGGGGGACCCCTAAAAGGCCCGTTTATTGAGCATTGACTTTGAGTAGCTCAAAATTATCGTCAGGGAAGTGCCGGAAGTGGGCTGCAGCTGGTCACCTTGGCCTAATCCTAGGGCGTGAGAACTTTGGAAAGTTAGTGTGTATGTCCTAGGGCAAGGAAACCGACCGGGAAGGTCCGTGAGGTAGAAAATGCCCGGGAAACGCTTGGAAAAATTTTTCCTGAAATTAGGAAACAAATTTCCGAAAAGTGGAAACATTTTGTTTGGCCCTAAAACTGGTTCTAGTGTGTCAGGTTGGTGTTTCGAAGTGGGTGGGAGCTGTTTTTAGCGAGATTGGGTCGACCTTGTCTAACGTTGTGACCGGCAGCACGGCTAGCGGGCTAGGCAATGTGTAGCAAGGTCGACCGAAGGCCCTAGGACCCCTCCAGCAAATCCGATCGGATTTCCTAGGGGCCGATCAGAGTCGAATTCCCAGCGCCTTTCCGTTGACGAGACAACCTTTTCGAAACCTAAAATACAAGCGTGATCCGAGGGGAAAAACTAAGGCATCCTTGCGTAATACGACGTGGGGCATCTGAGGGATTTACGAGAGCAGAGAGGCGCCGAAACGTCGAAATCTGAGTCCCGAGAGCTCTTGTTTGCGCTCGGAAAATCCTAGCGAAATCCTATATCGTACTATGACTATGCGTAAAAGGGACGGTTCATGGAGCTGAGCGAGCCGTGCCGGAGCGCCGCGCCTAGCACGCACGCGCGCGATCGAATAATCAAGCAGTCACAAAAAGAACACCGCGCCGTACAAAACTAACCTTAAATTTATGAACAGCCGTGCCCCAATAAGAATTACTTATGATTCCTTTCAACAACGTGAGCGTCATGCAAGAGTAATTTACAGCTATACATAATACAACAAAGGGACACGCTCAGCCAAGGAGGTAAAAATATCGGAGGAATTTATCTTTCTTACCTCGTTCTCTATCATAAACAAAATTTAAAACTTTACCATTTTGACTAAACGAAACAATGGCTATTGATCATTTGCTCAGCTTAATCACGTGTCCCCTGCTTATTGAATTAAGATGCTGGAAACTTATAATTGTGGTCAAGAAAGGCAGATCTATTGGAATTGTTTTGTTGCGTGTAATTCATAGATCGTGCGTAAACCGCAAATCTTAATTCTTATTACATCGATAAACAAGCGACTAACATTAATGGTTTAATTAGTATATCAATAATCCATATTTAATAATCAAACATTAAATATTGTATCAAAACACGCCGGTTGTTTGATCGGAAAACTTTTACTGCCACGGACATGAATATTGAATATTCACAGAATATCAAAATCGGGAAAGTACTCGTATGCTTCTCTTAGTCCACATTACTAATTGAAAGAATGTTAATTTAACTGCATTTATATTTGACGAAATAAGAGGAATTAATGTTTTGGTAAAATGAAGGCTAAAAATATTAAAAAGTGAGCCCCATTTGGCAGTTTTTTTATATAATCTAGTACAAATCGATGATAAAAATTTTTGCAAAACCAACTTCAACTATAAGTTAATATAATTCGAGTTAACATAAAGTACGAAAATCACTGTTTTGCTAGTAAAACATCAAAAATAATTGGATTGATGACATATACATAAGACGTCATCACAACACCACGTGACGTCATCACAAGACCACGTGACGTCATCACAAGACCACGTGACGCCATCGCAACACCACGTGACGCCATCGCAACACCACGTGACGTCACAGAGTGATGCTCATGCTGAGCATGCTTGTCGACTCCTCTTCAATAGAGTCCAAAGCATGAGGCGTAAAAAGAGTGTATTTGTCTTGCTTCTTGGGGTTGTAGGTTTTGTTCAGGAATTCTTCGTCCAGTGTTTCGTCTTCCGATGTCTTGCGAGCTCGTCTCTTTTCCTGCAAAAAATAGATGTCATCTCTTTTAAAGTTCACCACATGTCGCATCAAATAGAAAAGCATTCAGGTGAATAAAATTTTTTCATGTGCAAGCGATATTGGCTAAAATTTGTAATTTTGGATCGCATATCAACGCTTTTTGGGTATACTCTCTGCATATGAATTTTGGGATGCTAAAAATTTTTATGGAAATAAGGACCTCCCGTGTGCACAAAAATGTGTTCCCTGCTATATTTTTCCAATTTTATCACTGTTTATATAATTCTGTGCTAAACTGTTAACTATTTTGGGTTTCCGAAAAACTAAAAAGAACGAAAGTCTCAGGAAAATGTCACTTTCCCGTCTAATGTAAACACTCACTGTTTGGTGCATCTGTCTGCGTTGCCAGAGAAAGTAAGCTAAGAAGATGACGATAGCAAGCAATGTTACAAATCCTAGCATCAATCCTATAAGGAGCTGTTCGTCTTTCTTTCCTGGTTTTCCACTGGAAGAGGTTTGAGTTATGTGTAATGTTTTGTGTAATGTTATGTGTGTAATGTTGTGTGTAATGTTATGTGTAATGTTGTGTGTAATGTTGTGTGTAATGTTATGTATGTAATGGTATCTTTAATGGTGTGTAATGTTGTGTGTAATGTTGTGTGTAATGTTACATGTTCAATGTTGTTTCCAATGCTATGTGTAATGTTGTGTGTAATGTTATGTGTGTAATGTTATGTGTAATGTTACATGTGTAATGTTGTTCTAATGGTGTGTAAAGTTATGTGTAATGTTGTGTGTAATGTTATGTGTAGTATTGTGTGTAATGTTGTGTGTAAATGTTGTGTGTGTAAAGTTATGTGTAATGTTATGTGTAATGGTATGTGTAATGTTATGTAATGTGAAGTGTGATATTGTGTAATGTAATATGTAATGTAATCTTCTGCAACATTCTTCGGGAAGAAAACGAGAAATTTTCACTATGTCGCATGAATGTCATATTTTATTAAATTACCAAAGATGATATTGGCCAGCTCAAACAAAGTTTGCTAACTATAAAAACGCCAATTTTATATTATTATTATCAAACTCTACCAATCTATATAAATGGCCCAAGGGCACCTTCATAAGATTATAAGTTGCTCAAAGAAAAACTATCCAGGGTCCACCAGGTAAACATATCTTGCCACTTCTTCCTGTCAGAGGCCAACATTCGTAAACTTAATAGGTTATATTAGTAAACTTTAGGTATATAGTAATAATAATTTTGCAATTTATAACACTGCTTTGAAGTTTAAAAAAACTTATACTCAGCGGTGTAAAACACTAACTAAGAGTGATCTAAGTTAAGTGGAAAAGTGGGCATTAAAAGGATCACAGTGGAAAACAATCATACCCTCCACGAAAACTAAGATAAAAGTTTATCTAACTCTTGATCATGCAATTGAAACAAATACGTTTTCAGATTTCTCTTAAAAATATCAACAGTATCTGATGATGTGAGTGATGTGGGGAGATTGTTGAAGATTTTAGGACCAATATAGCTAAAACTTCTACGACTTGATGCTGATGTAAATTGTGGAACAATAAGCTTGAGTACGTGTGTCCATGGTGTGCGTACCGAAACATGTCCTTTAAATAATCAGGAGCAAGTCCATTGACAGATTTGTATGCAAGAAGAGCAATTTTAAAAGTAAATCTCTTTGTGACTTTAAACCAATGTAATTTTTCCAGATCTTCACCAACATGGTCATACTTGTATTTATTGGTGATAGCTTTAGCTGCAGCATTTTGTATCAGCTGTAATTGATTCAGAAGTTGTCCAGAAATTCCAAAGTAAATTCCGTTACAGTAATCCAAGCATGAAACAACTAAGCTATTGACAATTGTTCTCAGCTGAGACCTGGTGAGCAAGAATCTAATTTTGCAGATGTTACGCAGGGTACTAAAATATTTTTGCTTTAAGTGTACAACCTGTTCTCTAAATGTTATGTGGTTGTCCAATTGAACTCCAAGGTTCTTAACACAGTTGACAAATCTCACAGTTGTGCCAGCCGTAAGATGAATTCCTTGGATTTGTATTTGATTGAGGACTTTGTTGGAACCACAGACTATAATTTGTGTTTTGCTCTCATTCAGTTGCAGGAAAAAGTGGTTCATCCAATACTTGACTTGGTTGAAGCATCTGATCAGTTCATGTGTTAAGACCTTTACTTGTCCTTCAGCTCTAAATGACTTTAGTATCTGGTGATCATCTGCATATCCAAAGATGTTGAATCCAAACTTGTGTACAAATCTGTAGATTGACCTTATGTATAGGTTGAACAAGACAGGTCCAAGAACAGAACCTTGTGGGACACCAAATTTGATGGTTATGCACTCAGAAGTAGTTTTACCTAAACGAATTCGTTGTTATCTTCCCTTCAAGAAGCTGCTGAACCATTGAAGAACATTACCACGAAGACCAATATCTTTCTCTAGTATTCTCAGCAAAAGATCATGATCAACCGTGTCAAACGCAGCACTCAAGTCCAGTAGCATGATAACTGTGGCCTCTTTTTCATCCATTGCAATGAGGACGTCATTTACAATTTTTATCATAATAGTTTCAGTGCTGTGGTATTTCTTGTAGGCATACTGGTTTGGACACTGAAGATTGTTTGATGTCAGGTGACTATTGAGTCTGTTGAGCACAACTCTTTCTATGATCTTTCCAAGGAAAGTGAGGTTGGACACAGGTCAGTATATATAGTTTTTCAAAATATTTGGGTCAAGGTTCTTACCTTTTATAATGGGTTCAATATCAGCTAACTTTACACCATCCATGGAACCAGACGATAAAGAGAGGTTCACAAGATCCGTTAGCAGGGGAGTGAGATTACAAATGTTCTCTTCATACAAATTCTGGGGTAGAATATCAGCAGGTGAACATTTGACTCCAGTTTCCTTTATGGTATCACTTACTTCGTCGCGGCAAACTTTTTCAGTTGGTGGTTCTCAATAGCCTTTCAGAGGGTCTGGAAGGAGCCATCCGGGAGAATCAGTGTGGTTTAAGAAGAAATCGGTCATGTGTTGATCATATTTTCCTGTCATGGAATATTATACTACAATGTTCTGAGTTCAATATTCCCTATTACAAGGGATTATAAGTCTGCTTTTGACTGCATCAACAGGAATTTTATTTGGATGACTTTCAGACCCTGGACTGCCAGAAAATTAACTGCATGTCATTAGAGCCTGATTGTTCAAAATTTTTTGTTTTCTCTCACTGAACTCGGTGACAATCAGGTGTCAAGGCTAATCTGTTGCTCTCGGGACTAAATAACAACCAAAAAAAATCAGGCTGCTACTCGACCAGGAACACGTGGCTCCGGCCGTAATTTTCGGGATATTTTAACAGGTAAAATTCTTAAAATCATCAATTTAGACATGATATTTTGGTTTTTTGAACTGGTCAATTGTTAATTGGTAATCACGTTCTGATGTTTTGCTCAGAGAAAACAAGAGATTTTGAACAATCAGATTCTTCTATGAAACTCAATAATACTTCACGACTACACCATGTCATTAGAACCTTCTTCTGTGCAGTTAGACATGAGGGGGTTGGTTTGTGTATCATTATCATTACCATTACCATTACCATTATCAATATCATTATCATTATCATTTTGCGAAGAATCGTACCGTTCGGAACACACAGCCCGCCACTGGGGTGAAGTTTTCCATCATTTCCACATATTTTTGTCGGGGCTCCTCCTGAGAAAAAGCTTCCTTCTGAACATTCTACAGTGATGGCATCACCTGCTGACAGGATTGTGTCCATCGCGACAGTTCCCTTTATCATGTCAGTTTTGCACCTGCATGTATTCATATCAGCCAAATTCATAAGGAAAAAAAGTTTTAAAGTGGTGAAAGTACCTGACAGCAGGGTTACTGAGTGTGAGCAGTAAGCAGGTGAAAGTACCTGACAGCAGGGTTACTGAGTGTGAGCAGTAAGCAGGTGAAAGTACCTGACAGCAGGGTTACTGAGTGTGAGCAGTAAGCAGGTGAAAGTACCTGACAGCAGGGTTACTGAGTGTGAGCAGTAAGCAGGTGAAAGTACCTGACAGCAGGGTTACTGAGTGTGAGCAGTAAGCAGGTGAAAGTACCTGACAGCAGGGTTACTGAGTGTGAGCAGTAAGCAGGTGAAAGTACCTGACAGCAGGGTTACTGAGTGTGAGCAGTAAGCAGGTGAAAGTACCTGACAGCAGGGTTACTGAGTGTGAGCAGTAAGCAGGTGAAAGTCCTGACAGGCAGGGTT
>JH154333.1:0-13357 GCA_000226015.1 Mnemiopsis leidyi | reverse complement strand
TGTGTCTGTGTGTGTGTGTGTGTGTGTGTGTGTGTGTGTGTCGCGNGCGGGTGTGTGTTTGTGTGTGTGTTGTGTGTGTGTCTGTGTGTCTGTGTCTGTGTGTGTCTATGTGTGGGTGCGTGCGTGCGTGCGTGCGTGTCTGTGTCTGTGTCTGTGTCTGTGTGTCTGCGTGTGTCTGTGTCTGTGTCTGTGTGTCTGTCTGTGTATGTGTATGTGTCTGTGTGTCTGCGTGTGTCTGTGTCTGTGTCTGTGTCTGTGTCTGTGTCTGTGTTTACTTACATATCGTCAGTGCGGTAACTCCCGTCAGTAATCTCCAGCTCGTCAGGAGGTAACAATGTCCGGTTTTTGTCTTCCTTCTCGTCCTGTACTCTACCTTCGGATCTGAAATTTATTAGTTCATCAACTAACAGCAGGTATGTAGTTATCTTAACGTTATGCACAGTGAAAAATTAGTATTATAACTAAGTCTTGTTTAGTTTAATCTTATTCAGTTAAATCTGGTTTCTAGTTAGATCTTGATTGGTTTAATCTTAAATACAATGGCAGAACCTCACAAAATTTCTGAACACAAAGCTAACTATCATTCAACCCTACTCTAAATAACCCACACATAATCAGATTTAAGGAGCAACAAGATCAATTGTCGTATAATAATCCGAATGTTAGAAGCGCACCTGTGCTGCTACTCGGCAGCTGTTAAGACATTAGCGGTTAGTGCTGAATGTTTTAGAGCACGACAGACGGTAGCATTTGTTCTGTACAGCATTTCAGAGCAATCGAGGGAACTAACTTGACTTAGATTTGTTGGTGAAGGCGTGTCCGTGACTTCTACACGTGGTATTTACAAAGAAAACAAGACCTGACGTCATGACAACAGGTAAAATGACGTCATGACAACAGGGTAACGTGACGTCATGAAAACTAGAGAAATGACGTCATACTCACGTGTGATGCCTGGTAGGAGGGCTTGTCTTCAAGAACTGAGTTACAGTGTCAGCCACGGTCACGTGTTCCTCTTTCAGCAGGGGACACCTCCCTGTGATTGGTTCATATGTTAACGGCAAGTCGGAGTTTGAATTCCGGTTTTAAGTTTATGTTATCGAGTAATATAATTCTAAATACAGCCGACAATCTTCTTTATCTTTACGAATTTACGACTTGACAATTCAATTTTTAAATGTATAGTATTTAAATCGAAATGTAAAATTCTAAGTAAAACGGGCACACAATGTTGTGTGTTTCACTGCATGACACGTGTCACTTGTCACGTGTCTCACAACGTGTCACGTGACATACAACGTGTCACGTGACATACATGACTTACCGAGGAGCTGGACCCCCGACTGTATCACGACATTGTGTGACTGTGTCGTAGTTAAAGTTAGCAGTTCAACACCATTTATAGCGACTTCACTGAGGCATCCTGCGGTATAAAGTTGTAAGCTTAGCAGGAGAATACTAAACAACGCAGACACACTAAAACACTACACATACAGGTCCACAAATACAGGCAAAAACACAGACCGTAATACTAACGACAACACAAACATTAACGGAGTTAAACAGACACAGAATGAACGGCAGAAATGAACGGCAGAAATGAACGGCAGAATGAACGGCAGAAATACACAAACAGACAAGTACAAACCTGAGTATCTGTAACTGTTAAGTTTGAGAGAGCTCCCCCCTATCTTGATGCTGGTGGGCTGTCTGAACGTACTTACGTCCACTTCATGCTGTTGTCCCCACTGTTTAGCGTCCACCTGAACAAGTAGTCAGTGTTTTAGTTAATACTTTAGTTAGGTAATGTAGTCAGTGTTTTAGTTAATACTTTAGTTAGGTAATGTAGTCAGTGTTTTAGTTAATACTTTAGTTAGGTAATGTAGTCAGTGTTTTTTAGTTAATACTTTAGTTAGGTTATGTAGTCAGTGATATAGTTAATACTTTAGTTAGCTAATGTGGTCAGTGATATAGTCAATACTTTAGTTAGCTAATGTAGTCAGTGTTTTAGTTAATACTTTTGTTAACTAATGTAGTCAGTGTTTTAGTTAATACTTTAGTTAGGTAATGTAGTCAGTGTTTTAGTTAATACTTAAGTTAGGTAATGTAGTCAGTGATTTAGTTAATACTTTAGTTAGGTAATGTAGTCACTGTTCAAGATAGTACTCAAGTCTGGTCATATAAACTGGGCAAGTTAAAGATAAAATGTTTAACATTTCTCACTTGTTGCAACAACAATATGATTATCACAGCATTTCTGTTTATAATCAAAGTAATAAACAATGTAGTTTTAGGGAACTCTCGACAAGCTCGAAGTAGGGTTAAAAAGATTCAGATTTCCAGATGTAATTTGACCACTACTTTCATTGTTTAGCCACTTCGATTTCAGGGTCTCCCCTACCCTATATTGATTTGCATACACTTTAGAGCACTGAGCACTACTATACTATATACTAATATTGTAAAACTATTAAGTACTATTAAAAAGTACTACTGTAAAGTAATACTATAAAGTACTACCATAAAGTACTACTATAAAGTAATACTATAAAGTACTACTATCTAGTCTTTATAAAATACTACTACAAAGTAGTTATTGTGCATTACAGTACCAGAGTTTAACAAGGAAAAGTTAACCTACACACATTCCATGCAGACTGTCTTACTCGAAAGTATAGCTCTGTAAGTCAACTTACAACACGTACATTTGTACAAATATTCAACCTGCAGGCCGTCTCTTTGTTAGTATGTAACTCTTTAAACACTAACATATACAAATTGTGCTGTGTTATGGCGCACTGTGGAGAAAATATCATGTACAAGCTACTTTGTACTTTCGTGAACTAGATCATTGTAGTACACGCTGCTTTGTAAACTAGATAATACACACTACTTCGCAAACTAGATAGGAATGACTTGATGGACATAACAAGCCGATAGGAAATTATTACCAAATAATCAGCTATTATTGAATTTTCTGGATTTGGATACCTTCTTATCGCAAGTTTTGAACAATCGAGGTGCAGAGCAGAGGTGACGACCTTTCAATAATCATCCTCGATTTGATTACAAAAAACGGCCATAACTTCGGTTCTGATTATCATTTTGACGATTTGTAATTTTAGCATATTTTTACAAATCAGGCAAAAATTGATCATCCTCACTTTCCGAAAAATAGAACTCATGAGCTAGACATCATGAACACATCCTGAAAGTTTCATTAAATAATATTGAACCGAAGTTATGGGCAATTTCATTTTAGGTATAATAAGTAAATTATTGTTTTAGGCTGCTCTCAACAATCATAACAAACCAAATCCCTTACTATACCGTTATATGCTAAAACTACAAAATCGTCAAAATTGCTCAAATCATCTTGAAACATGGTAGGCTGAATTCTCAGGGGATCACATGACACCCAATCACCGGTCTGTTAGCTAAATTGGTCCCTTGACTAGATTAACAACTCGCCCAAATTTTATTGAAAGGATTATTATTGAAAGGTCGTCTGCACTGCACATTTGCGAAAGGGACGTATCCAAATTTAAAAACCACCCTGTTTTACCTGTAA
Source organism: Mnemiopsis leidyi (assembly GCA_000226015.1). Taxonomy (NCBI): domain Eukaryota; kingdom Metazoa; phylum Ctenophora; class Tentaculata; order Lobata; family Bolinopsidae; genus Mnemiopsis; species Mnemiopsis leidyi. The sequence continues at coordinate 9,786 of JH154333.1, read as the reverse complement.
AGTGACGTGACTTGTAGAGACTGTGATAGTGACGTCATGGGGTTGTCCATCATCAAGCGGCTGATCGGTTATCATCTGTCTATCTTCTGTTATCTCTAGATACAGCATCAAGTACCCTTCTACCATCTGAAACATTCTGTGTTATAATCGGTGTATCTTACCTTTGTTCATATATACATTCATTCCCTGGATCAAACTATAATTTTAATGAGGGCTAACTTTACGGTTAAAATACCACCAAGATCGAACTGCTGTATTTGGACCCAAAGATTTAAACTCAGTTGATTAGAATTTAGACAGGTGAATATTTTATTTGACTGTTTAGGTAAATTCTTCATTCAAAGTACAAGTTCAAGCCTATGGAAAAAATCTACGTACTTTCTGGTCGTAATTTAAATGGCTAAAACACAACTTTCCCCATAATTGGTATTGCACTAGGCAATAGGCAAAGTGTACGATGTACAATGTACATTGCTCTGCACAGTGTATTACAACGTTTACTTAATTTACTGTGTTCTTTCCTGGTGCCAAGTGAAAGTGTAAAATACAACGCTTTATAATGAACATCAAATATGTGCTGTTCGGACACGACCAGAGTTTCTTCCTTCCCTCGTCTCGATAAAGAGAGATTAGAACCATAAGTATGTATGCAACACAAAGTGGGACCGGACCAGCGACATTTCGGGTTTCTACGTTGTTACTTGTTGTTTTTATTCAAAATTTCTTTTCTATTTAATAATGAGTAGACTCAAACAAAGAAAAAAGTTGTTTCCTTGTTCAAGTATACACCGAGAAAAATAAATTTTGAAGAGATGAATTTCTAAATGAGGCTCAATATAATAGCTCCCAGAGCGACATCTGCATACATTTACAAAATACTAAAATAACAGCATAATAACTAGAATGTAACTTGAGATTTCGGTGCTGATTTGAATTGATATACAAGTTCAAGACTAGAGGATGAAGCCTGTAATTTTTAACAATTCTACCAAACATGGCTTCTGAGACCGTTTTGTAGTGTATCCATAATATATCTTTAAGTATAATAATATATCTTTAAGTATATCAAATCTTTAAGTATATCAAATTCCTATGAAAGAGCTGTGTAATAGCCGAACATTTTGACTCTGACTTGTGTAGCCAAAAATTAGAAAAATTTACACGGTCGAAAATCTGGCCTCTTTTTTCTTTTCTAGTGTGAAACGTCAATTTTGGCCAGGTGAACAATTTTGAGGGTTTCATGATCATAGTCAGTGTCTTACTAGTGTTACAAAACCCTTGACAACAAAATATTGTATAAGGTGTCAGGCGTTGGTGGTCAAATAAAATATTTCTCAAATAATTGTCAACATAAGGATTGGAGATGCTTTGTTTTCTCGAATACGCTTTGTCTTCTTAAAGAAAATAATAATTCTTAGAAAATCCAAGTGCGGCTGGCTTTGTTTTGAACAAAAGTTTGACCTCACAACGAAACACAATTCTAAAGGTCGCTCGCGTGGTCTGATAAATCAAATTTTTTGCCTCTATATAAGAAAATTATTATTAGAACCCAGTCATGTTAACTGTTTTATTTTGTCTCTCCAACCAAACCAAAAGTAAGAAAATTATTGTTTGTGTAATGTGTTACATAAGGTGAGTCGAGAAATGGCGTTAAGATGAATTTCTCTTAGTCCCTGAAGTTGATTTTAATTTTTAGGAGTTCCTTTTACTGTTTGTGAACAGTTGGTGGTTTAATTCAAAACTGTTCAAATTGGTTGAATTTTAGTGAACTTGTTTAGGTTTCACAGATACTGTAGAATACCGTGTGCTAGAGTAGAAGTGTAAGTCCCTCAGATGACAGCAGCGTGATCATGATTTAAATAAGACTTAATCATGGTTTTACTAAATTAAGATAAAAATAATGATATCAGTACGAACAGTAAAGGTTAGCTAATGATGTAAATTTCAGTTAGTCACGCAATGGCGCTATCCATTGATGAACTGTACAACAAACTCTTTGCAACAGTAAACGACAGCAAATTCGACAGCGACGAAGTTCCGGACCTGTTCATGGTTTCCGTGTTCGATGGAGAAGAAGAGGTGGCCTCCTGGGACTTGACCGAGGAGCTCAAGGAAAATGGGATGAGTAGAATTAACTACACAGATGATGACCATGACCTCAACATTATTTTCATGCATAATGATTTCAGAGATGTACTTGAAGACGAAGAGTTTTTTTCAGAGAGCCATGGAAAAGGACTTACTTTTAGTTCACGATGTCAACATTACTTCAAAAATCTCATACCACATAGTCGATATTAATAGGTTCCTACTTTTTCATGCACAAGGGTCTCTTATTCTTCTCATAGGATTATTGAGCCTGGCAGTCAGACTAAAATTTTCCACCGGATCCTGTCCTACGGTTGTTAAGGTAACCAGGTCTGTTACCTCAGTCTGGTGCATCATCACTGGCACACTGCTCCTTGTCTATGAAGGCACTCGATCATACCAGAAAATGACAGGTTTGGGCATTGTGATTCCACTTGCCAAGGAACTCATATACCTCGCCTCAGAGATCTTATTGAAGTCATTTTTAGTAAGTTTAAAGATATTCACTATCATCGTCTACTTGTTCCAGAACACTATGATCTATCGTCCTTTTTTCTTCCGCCAACACAAAAAGGTGCTAAGCAGATGGGTGCTATGGTTGTCTCTGGGTCAATCAGCGGTGGTGGTACCAGCTCTCATTGCATGGTCAATGGTTCTCATATTTTACTTCAACAGTGGAGATTGTGCAGAGGTATTGAATCGCTCACAAGTGTGGAATCTTGTCTTCCGTATTGCAATAGTATGTGGATATGTAGGTTCTCTCATCCTGAGTTTCGCGTTCACACTGGGTTACTATCGCAAAAGTACCAAGCAGATTGGCATGAAGAAAACCCTGATAGCCTGCACCATGGAGATCCTCTTTGATGCATGTGCTCTGATAGCTAAAACAACAGGGTACTTCCAAAGCATGATTGTCTCAGAAAAATATCCGGTCGAGATTTTCAGGCACACAACTCACTGTGACCTGACGGTCAGACTAGCTGCTCTAGATGGTGGTGTAGCTCAATGTTTGATATACCTTCTTGTCTTGCAGCCTGGTGTCCAGGAGTTCTTCCTATTGATCGCTGAGATTGTGGAGTATTGCACACAGTAAACTATGTAGAACTGAGTTTAGTGGACGAGGATTGGGACGTGTTTACCATGATTTTTTACCATCTCTATTAATTTTTTGCAAAAAGGCAAAAAGTAAAGTAGATGGTCTAAAGTGGTTGGATTTTGGGGTAGGGTGGGTACTGGGTAGCTGTAGGTAAGTAGTTAAATTTCATGGTGTCCGGCGTGACAAAGTCCTTCGTGTATAACACTCCGCAAGACGTTGGTACTGAACTATTTGACAAGTCTTGAATAAACAAGAATTCCGCCCGCTTAATAAGGTCTCACTTTCAGGCGGACGCTAGATTTCTATCTCTCCAATTCTAAAGAAGCATCTTTCATTCGCCCTCTGCATGCACTAAAAGCAATTGAATTTGAGCAGCAAATATGAGTTGTAAATATAATTTCTGCCGCAAAGACTGCTGATGGAATACAGCTGCAGTAAAAATATAGGCCGTGAGACTGGAATAATTTTATTGCAACTTGTGTGATGTTATTGATACAAGTGGCTGTAAATATGTATTGATCATGATCTTTGGTTGGGAAAGCTTAAAACCGGCCGTTCTTGACGCGATGTTGCCGCCATTACGTCTGCGTGTGTGTGTATCTTTCAGTTTTCCAATACCAAGTGGAAAATCTCGGAGTGTCAATGGCCATAGTCGATTGGTTTGACCATTGACCATGGGGCAAATTCTAGGGTGTTATGCAATGGTCAGTGCCCTTATATTGCCTACAGGAGTACTTCTTTATCCCTCTGTACAACTTCCAATAGATGGCTGTACAAAAAGGGGGTATGTAGGAGAAGTGCTAATACGATATACTCTACTGTTATATACCGTACCAGTACAGTTGTAATAGAGTTCAATTAGCAGCCTAGACAGGGGGTGTATTCGACTTGGTACTAGTATCATCTTCTACTGTTGCAGTGTTAAACAGTAGGTAAAGCACTACATTGTTAAAGACTAGACTATTTTTCTGAAGTTGTGATGGTATCAAACAAAGCCTGCACATTGCCTACTACAATTAATATGACATCACAATAAGTGATTGACTACTAAATAGTCAAGGGTCAAGATATGCCTACTTTATGGTTAAAATTCTTTTAAAGTACAGCTCAAAACCAAACAACCGAAATTAAACCTCACTTGTTTAATAATAAAGACTTAACCTCACCTGTATAATAAGAAAGATTTTGCCTAACTTGTGTAATAAGAAAGACTTAACCTCACCTGTATAATAATAAAGACTTAACCTCACCTGTATGATAAGAAAGACTTAACCTCACCTGTATAATAAGAAAGACTTAACCTCACCTGTATAATAAGAAAGACTTAACCTCACCTGTATAATAAGAAAGACTTAACCTCACCTGTATAATAAGAAAGACTTAACCTCACTCGTATAATAAGAAAGGCTTAACCTCACCTGTATAATAAGAAAGACTTAACCTCACCTGTATAATAAGAAAGGCTTAACCTCACCTGTATAATAAGAAAGGAATCCACGTCGTGTTGTGAATGTTGCAGACTGAGGAGAACGTCTTCTTTACTGCTAGTTGATACGAACTGGAACTCAACTGTTAGCACTTCATCTGTAAAATAACCGTTTGATACATATATTACTTAAATATGTTTCATTATAAATGGAAAAATCTGAGGCAATTATGCAGAGAGGCAATTATGCAGAGAATTGTATTTTAATTTTATAGGGCTTCAGTTGTAGGATTGATAAAAGCTTCGTGAAAGACTGGCATTTTAACAATTATATGTGATTTTTGTCCAGTCCCTCATTATAAAAGGTGATGCACTCATTACCAACCTCATTATAAAAGGTGATGCACTCATTACCAACAATGAATAATTGGTATTATAAGTATTTGTCTTATAACTGAAAAGTGGTGTATCTGAGGGCATAGGGTCACAATAAATTCCCGAAATTATCATTATGTGGCCCTAAAACTCCAAAATAATACACAATGTGACTTAAGTATCCTGTTGCAGGTGACGATTGAATAACTGTGATTACAGATCGGGGCTTTTTCATTCTTCATTTTATTAGTATCAGTATTAGGTTTTCTAAATGTTGTTGTCTTTATGATTTTTAGATCAGGACAAAATCTAATGATAGCCCTTTATCAAGACCAGTTTTCGTTTTAGCATTTTTCCAGACTTAAGTCTAGGGTGTACTGCTTAAAGAACTTGCCCCTTTCAAGAAGCATTTTGCAACACCGTTCAAGTTGGCATCACAATATAAACCAACTTCAGATAATGTTGCAATGCAGTCTAAACCGTTTTAACTGACTCCAACTCACCCCAACTAACTCTGACTAATTACTTAACTTTACTTGTACTTGTCAGTACTCTGAATTATTAAAACATTGTTATGTAAATGATTGTGAACTTAAATAAAACTATGTAATTTATTCTAAGTGTGTGTGTGTGAAACAGTGATTAGTGAATAGTGAACACTGAAGCTGAGTGGAGTATTCTAATGTTGGGTGAAGTTTTGATATAATGTATCAATGCGGGTAATTGGTAATCACTATTTTATAAACAACACACACAAATTTCTACAAAACAATCACAGTTTGGGTTAAAGTGAACAAAAGATTAGGAATAACCTTCATCAGCAATGAGGGTAGGCATGTTTATTTCAATGATTCCAAAACCATCGAATTCTGCGGTTGTAGGTGTCGTCCCAACTGAAATGACAAATGGTAAGGGCACTTACATTATTTCAAATTTGGTTAAACACGACTGCACGATTTTTGTTGAAAACATTTACCAATTTAGTGAACATTTGAATCAGAATCAACAACTGAAGCAGGCAATTTGATTCAACAAATTATACTTATAATAGTTAACAATTCACCTGTAGTACACTTAGTTTCGTCCCATGTCTGTACACATGAGTAAGGACAAGACAAGTCTTCACAAGTCTCTCCAGGAAACCAACACCCATACAGAGATCCCTCTTGACTCAGCCCATGCTCCAAAAGGGAAAAATTATCCCCATTCAAAACGAAGTTGCTTATGCAGCCTCGAAATCCAGCACCTGATTCTTCTGTGCCAGGGTTTGAGCCGAAATACAGTGGACGCTTGTTGAGACGTGGACTTTCTATTGGTGTTTTTGATTCAACACCATTGTTACGGTCTCCAGAACTTAGAAGTGTCATGTTATCAGACACTTGGAGTCCTACAGACACCCATTGTTTGACAGAATTCAGTTCTACTGCCAATTTAGAATGCTCACCATGTAAATTGGACTCTAAAATGAGTTGCTTATAGTCTTTTCTCAAATGGAAATAATACTGCCTCATCTTGAATGACAGAAATTGCAAGACGTTTTCAGGACTCTTGAAGTCGAAGGAGAGACTGAAGTTGGTAAATGTAGTATATGTTACAGGGAATCTTACATCTGAATTATTGATTGTTATTGTCTGAGGATAACTGTCATTAACTGACATTATTTCTACATCTTCTGAAATAGCTTCTACATTTTTTAAACTGATATTGTCTAATTGCTCATCAGTCCTTAAAATATGATCTCCTGAAATATAAATGCTTTTCATAAAACCACTAAATTGATGATAGGGAATATTCGAAAATGAAGGGAGGGCACCAAAGAAAATTGTGTCTTCACTATGCTCTGTGGAATCATGCAACTGATACTGATGTAAGGTTTCTTTGACACTTATATTAATTGAGTTAGCAGTTCTTATGGCAGATAAATGGTTCCAGTCTGATAAAACAAGGCAGTCACACACTGTGCTTGAAGAGATCTCCCCATCACTCCCAGATATGTCAATGGTTAAGGTTTTATTTTTAAGTTGAACCCTGCAACAAAAATTATTAAACAGAAGTTGATAAAAAAAGTTCTGAGAGTCAGCTCAAGGGTAGGACACCATCTAAACTAACAATATGCTCAAAGAATTAAACAGAAAGATTTGCTTAGTTCAATTACATTTTACCACTGTTGGGACAAGAATATACATTTCAATACAAAAGCTAAGATTTACCTGAAAAGCATTTCAAAGGAGTTGAACACAGAGAAAACAAGACCATACGAAAGAGCAGTTTGAAAGGAAAGCTCAAGTGTGAAGTCTTTAGTGTCGTTAGAGGGGTAAAAAGCAATTAGAGAATGACCAGAAAAATTAGCAATGAAATCTGCAGAAGAGATTTTTAGCAACAACCAAAGGGAGAAGTACACCAACATTTCACTTGCTTGATCTCCATTACGTCTTGCTTTTTAATCTCATTCTGCCATCTTGATTCATACAGCTGGAAAATATTGATAAATATGATGTTAGCGGAGCAGCATCTTCAAGAAACAGTACAAATAACAAACTTTCAGTTCAAAATAGATGATTAATTAAGATTCAAACATAGCACAGTGGATAAAATTTGACTCCATTGATTGGGGCACCTACTCAATGGCACTTAAGTTTAAGGTACATAATATGCAATGGCAATAAGCTTGTACATAACTTGGATTAGGAAAAGCAAGATTTAGCACAAAAAGCATCTAGATCTATATAATTGCAATGTAGTAGTAGATTTCAACTGTTTAATAGAAGTACTGTACAAACTTAAACTATTGTACATAAGGATGTAACTATTTCAACACTATACATTAGATACATTTATTGAGTGTTATGTCCTGATGATGGTGTTGTTACACAGAAATATATAGATGCATTGCTATTAAAATCCTATGTCTATCACTCGAGTCAAGAAGAGAATTACAAAAACCACGTTAAATACATAAGGATGAACCAAATTTTATTCTAGTGGTATGACAATTGTGCTGAGGCCCTTCTTCACCAAACTGTGTTCATCTTCCAAAATATAAGGACCAGCAGGAGTCAGCAGCCTTTAGGGCACTAAATTTTCAAAAATGTGGAACAATGAGAACAATAAAAAGCTTACCACTGTCAGCAAGTAATATAAATAATATAAAATTAATGTTTAATGGTATTTCTTCATAATTATTTCTTAAAAAGTTATTTTTGACATTAAAATTTATTTTTTATGGACTAACTAAAAGCAGATAGAAATATTGCTATTCTAACATTGCTAAAAAGAAAATAAAACTTGTTTGTTTGACTTGAATTTCAAAATTGTATCAACTCAATTATTTGAAAAATCACTTTCTCATTTTTGTTTATATCTTAAGCACTGTTATTTTCTCTTATTGCTAATCCCGAATAAATTTGACAGGAAACAGATAGCTGTCAAAATTATTAATTTGATGGCAAAGAAGGGGCATAAAATAGTATGGTCACATTTAATTGTTTATATTATTTGAATATATTGATTAAAGAGATTTGAGTATGGTTTAAATCATAGGTACACATTTTTGGTCAGTTTTGCAGCAGCTCATGTCTGATCTGGCCTCCTTTCCTGTTACATAATATACAGGGGCTCAGAAAATCGAACAGAGCACACAAAGAGCAAAACACTAGTGAGAAATACACAATACCATCTTAATCTAGTCCATCACATCGACAAATTGCAAGAGTTTGTAAATTTCACTGCCAGCGGCGCACATTCCCTGATAACAGTTGAGATTAGTCACGCACAATGTATCAGCTCACAGCACAGCTCATTACTAACCCAAATTCACTCGACCCAACTCATGTCTCTATCTGGCTAACTATTTGTCACATTAGAACCTGAGAAAAATTAACATGCGAAATTACCCTAAATTACTGATCTGGATATGAGTCTCAAAATTACCAATTTAAAGTTTTCCATCAAGGCAGGAGTGGATATCGTGTGCTAACATTTTTTAAATGATTTACTTTCTAATAGAGAACCTTTTGAATATTTTTAACTACAAAATTATTATTAAACCTTAGGTCTAAAGTATGTGTCAAATTTTCCAGTGTGCCGTGCCCTACATAGAGGGATTACAATAAGTGTCAACAGAAAAACTGACAAAACATAATAAAGTTCAATCCAAACTGCATCTTCAATCATGGATGAATGGATTGGTCTGTAGAGTGGTATAATCCTTAAAACAATAAATTTTTAAAACAATAAATTAATGTTTCTTGCCATTTATCACAAAGCAACACGAAAATCTTGACAAAGTCAAAGTTTAGATAGTTAAGAAGCCCTGGAGATTCAGCTGCAACTCAATCTGGGTGGTAGCTAATGGGGCAAAGGGGTGCTCTTACTTTTTGCTTTTGGGCACACCAAAACGTTAGATACCATTTTGTTGTTCGAGAATACAAGCATATGATCATGCAGAATGGGTTGGAGATTCAGTTAAGTGAGAAGGGGTATTTTTGGAATGCATGATTCATAGCTGCCAAATTAACATAGAAATTGATTGTGCAGTTGATCTCCACCTAAAGAACAATACTTATTGTTATTCATGGTGTTAATATAGTTAGTTTTAGATTTCATTAAGGTGGACGCTAATTTTGTATTCAAATATTCACAATTTAGGGTAAATTCATATAGATACAAGAATTAAATGGAATTCATATCAATCTTATTCTTTATTGATTAGTTAGTAAATAAATAATTATAAAATTCTCAAACAATTTAAATAAATCTGAAATAAACTTATCTCACATTCATTCTCACACTTCTCACTTAA
>JH154331.1:45881-56252 GCA_000226015.1 Mnemiopsis leidyi | reverse complement strand
GGTACAGTCCGTGTTGTGGTACAGCCTGTTTCTTCTCTTCTTATTAAGCTATTTGTGACAAAAGCCGTCAATAACGAGTTTTTTTGTGTGTTTTCAGTCTATCGGTGAGGAACGGTAATCTGCACATGTGTTGTGGTACAGTCCGTGTTGTGGTATGGGGTCATCGCCTAGGGGAGGGGGTTTTCAAATGATGATGATTGATGACGATGGGGGGAGGGGGTTTGGCCAATGATGATGTCATCAAAAATTTATAGGATTTATAGGACTTTTTTTTGAAAATTTTTGATTTCTTTTGAACATTTTTATCAGAATTTTACAAAATCAGAAGGAAAGTTTTCAAGTAAAAATTCTGATTTAGAAATCTGGCGTAATACTGTGTTTTCACTGACATAGTATAAAAAATTTCCAAAATGACTGCAAATTTTAAGACCAAAAATCAAGTTTTTGACATGAAGTAGGGGGGGGGGGGTTCTGACTGTGATGATGTCATTATGTTAATTTACCTTTACATTTAGGGGGGTTTTGTCATGATGATGAATGATGATGGAGGGGGGGAGGGGGGTAAAAATTTCCGAAAATTTGCTGACGTCATATGTGAACGACCCCTATGTATACATAATACATGGTATAGGTTAAGATAAAGCTATTGATTGGATCCTAACATAGCCAACAGCCAATGGAAGTGTATAGTGAGTGTGATGAGTGTTATTGTGTTTCAAGTTGGGATGGAACCTATTTCAGGTTCTGATTTCGAGAAGCACGACTCCCAGGCATTCGTTCTGAATTATTTTACTGGTGTGTACGTGTGTAACTGAGTGGATGGTGGTCTTGTAAATTTAAACCTTGGATTTATTGCCAGGCTGAATATATGATTCCGAATAATCAATTTCACGAATTTATTTTGACTATGACAGACCGATATGTGTTTTCTAAGATAGAATCGATTTTAAATAAATAAATAAAAAGCAAAATAATATTACAACAATTAACAATGATACGATAACTATACAGTTTATAAGCACTTTTCACTATTTAGCATTTTAGTTTAAAGTATGACTAATCGAGAATATTTGCATTAGCTACGAGCTCGTCAGTTTTACATCATCATAATGACAATACATTACGGCAAAGTTTAAATAATTCAATAAAAACTAAGTACAATTGCTATTATTAGGATAACTGTGACCATGGCGATCAAAGGATTAATTATCAAAATTAGATAATCATGCAGACAGTCTTTAAATAGTTTGGGCTTAATAATAATTAGAGTCAGACGTACTTGGAACTATAGTCGTAATTTTTATTTAATTCGCCCAACTAGTTTCAAAATAGAAGAAGTTGTTTAACATTAAACTACGACGTAAAGCATTGAACAGAGCAGATTTTAGAATGTTTCAATGCTAAGAGTCATAACAAAATCTTGTACTTTTGACTTCATTAGTTCATTTAGCAGCTTTAATCTCAATATTAAAAGTTCATCTACTAACTAGACCGTAATCGCATCAACTTAGGAATTGGCAGAGTTATACAGATTCATATTTTCTCCACGACGGCTCCTGATTTACCAATGAGCTCTGCGTAACTCAACGACCTCCCGCAACCACTCTTTGTGCTGGGCGAAGACAGTGAGAGAAAAGTTCGCTTCCACCCACGTGAAGTCCTCCGCCAAACGGAAACAGCCGAACCTGGTCCCCGAATCATCGTGAAAGTTTACCGAGACTGTCTCTAGCCAGGCATTGTCTGTGTTCTTGGCGTCATCCACGTAGCCCTGAGGTAATTCCAGGGTTATTAAATCGTAAATCGCATTGTTGAATGAGGACAGAGCTGAGATTTTAGAATTTAGAATAATATAACGTGTGATCGAGATACAATTACAATACCAAAGTCAAAAACGATGTTAGATGGATGAAGACTAAATAAGGCCATTTATTTTTATTTTGACAACAATAATAGTACCTTGTATATTACAGTTCCCTCAGAAAAGAGTTGAGACAAAGATCTGTTAGCGTCATCAGCTGCTCTTTTCGATTTATTCCGTACCAGCTCAGTCAGAAAGGCACGTCTAGTACCGTACCCCAATCTGTAAGAGACGGCCGTTAGATGACAGCTATATTATACCATTTCTCTGCAACTTCAAACCATACGGTCCGCATTTGAAAATCGTATTTTTCCAAGCTCCACTTAAAAAACATTAAATCAATCTGCTTAAAATCACTGCAGCTGCTTATGACCTTATAATTAAATCCTCCCAAAAGGATATAAAATCGAAACATAGCGAATAAGAATCTCACTTGTCGCCCGGAACAACCAGCTCGCAAGGTAGGGCCCAGCCTGTCCGTGACCTCACAGCAACCGTCTCCAGGACTCGTTTACCGTCTACTTCTCTGATAGCACCTGTCTTAGTGCGGGCCCACCTCGTGATTATCGGGGTAGCGGTGTGGTTAGGTCCCCACCTGCCCAGAACTCCTCTTCCTAGGAGGGTTGATGTTAGGAACTTTGAGGGGGTGGATGTTAGGAACTTAGGGAGGGTGGATGTTAGGAACTTGGGGAGGGCGGACGTAGGGAACTTGGGGAGGGTGGATGTTAGGAACTTGGGGAGGGCGGATGTTAGGAACTTGGGGAGGGTGGATGTTAGAAACTTGGGAAGGGTGGATGTTAGGAACTTGGGGAGGGTGGATGTTAGAAACTTGAGGAGGGTGGATGTTGGAAACTTGGGGAGGGTGGATGTGAGGGACATGGGGAGGTTGGATGTGAGGAATATGGGGAGGGTGGATGTTAGAAACTTGGGAAGGGTGGACGTTAGGAACTTGGGGAGGTGGATGTTAGGAGCTTAGAGGAGGTGGAGTGTTAGGAGCTTGAGGAGGTGGATGTTAGAAACTTGGGGAGGGTGGATGTTAGAAACTTGGGGAGGGTGGACGTTAGGAACTTGGGGAGGGTGGATGTGAGGGACATGGGGAGGTTGGATGTGAGGAATATGGGGAGGGTGGATGTTAGAAACTTGGGAAGGGTGGATGTGAGGAACTTGAGGAGGGTGGATGTTAGAAACTTGGGGAGGGTGGATGTTAGGAACTTGGGGAGGGTTGATGTTAGGAACTTGAAGAGGGTGGATGTTAGGAACTTGGGGAGGGTGGATGTTAGGAACTTGAGGAGGGTGGATGTTAGGAACTTGAGGAGGGTGGATGTTAGAAACTTGGGAAGGTTGATTTTAAGAAGTTGGGGAGGGTAGCTACCGCCTACCTATCATTCCTGTTCTGCCACGTGGGTTCCGAGGAACTCCTTCATTAAGTTTGTAGAGTCCATGGTGAGATCTTCTGTCGACAGGACCGTCCAGCGTGTTGTAAGCTGGTACTCGCACTTTTGGAGAATCAAGGGGAGGATCTGCCCATTGAGGCTTGGCTAGCACGTCATCTGATGTGTACTGAAAACAGATCCGTAACTGTAAGATTTGTGATCAGTTGATCAGATAGATTTAATCTACTTGATACTTTGATTTATCTCTACGAAATAATGGACAGGGTAACCACCTGGCTTGGCAGGTAGCCAGGAAAAGATTTGACCCAGGATATTTTGGTGAGGGGAATGTGTGTTCGGTCCGGTCCGTAACCATCGTAACGCACATTAACACATTGCAAATGTGCAGGTCCGACTTTCTTCTTTCTCTTCTGCTCTTTTGGGGCGAAACACAACTGCAGGATGGAATAGTTTATGTTGATGTTTCTATTGATAGGATGATGGATGATCATGATAGATGATCATGTTTTGATGGGAAAGATGCTTATGTAGCAAAATTGTGTTCGAACAACTTTGTTAAAAAGAAAGAAAAGTGAAAAAATATCATTCCTTACCATAGATCCAGGATTGATAACTATCTTCTCTATCATAGCAAGTTCTTCGATTCGAAACGCTGGTAAATAGAAGAGGTTTAGATGAATAGATTGAAGATAATATGCTACAAATTGCAGAACATTAAACATCTATGATAATGATATTTGGAAAAAAGTTCGATGATTCCAATCGATTAGATACCCTGGAACAAGCAACTTTGCAACGATTTATTAAACGATTGTTTAAGAGCAAACAAACAAATAGGAAACTGCAAGCAAAACTTATCGGCGAAAAACAGTGCCATGCGTTCTCAAAATAAGGTGATAAATAAAGTAAAACTAAATCAGTAAAAGTACTCAGTCCATCCATTTATCCTTATTACAAACTAATCACAATTATCTGCTGATGTGACTTTGGAATAATTAAAATCAAAATCATATCATGGCCAAACTTTTGCTTTTGAATCGCCTATAGTTGCGCAAGCAAAGACAGAGCGACAGAGTTTTAGTTCTAAAAAAGGGTATACTGCATCGCCATGATTTTTAAAATATGTACTGAGAAAGGAATTAACGTGTATAAATGCAAGAAAGTAAAGTAATTGGTGCACACAAACGATGACAAATTAAGATTTGAAAAACCAAATTATCCGATCTATCGTCACTTACTCCACGCTTACTTTCAATATCTCTACGAAAATGCACCTGTCAATTTTCTACTCTCAGTAAATCAGTAGTTCGTTTCTACGATCTAGGGCAAGGAGTTTATCTTATTTTCTAGCTGATAAGTCTAGTTATAAAATTATATTCTAGTTCTAATAACTAAATGAGCAGCAGCTGCAAGGCCGAGGACAGGCTTGCGCATGTAAGTTTGAAATAATTCTACCATATTGAATTTAATCACAGACGTGGGCTTTAGGTAAAATCTGAGGTTTTTCTGGCACACTTGCAGCTCTCTATATTGATTGAAGAAAACACAAGACTAATAATATAAATATTGATTATGGAAATGTTGTTTTACCGTTACGATTTTATGTGCTAGGTATTTTGCAAAGCAAAAGTGGCGCTTTGACTTTGAGATTAGAAATAGCATAGAAATACTCGTCATAGTGTTGTGGTGACGAAAAAATTTAGTTTTTACTTATGTGTTTGAAGCTTCGTGTCCTTATAAGGTCATGATCGGTAAAGTATTTGATTTCAAAAACGATAGTTACTACAAATATAGCTTTAACAATAATTAAGGAATTACGCTTAATTGAAATTAAGACGGTCACAAGCTGTATCAGAAAACAAAACTTTACAACGTTTTTGATGATTTTCAATAACACTGGACAAGGGCGATGTGCAATACAAAATCAAAATAAACGAGTTCGGCCCTCCTGATCTAATACACGCATGCAGCTGTAATTTGGACGAACTACGCTGCAACTGCGCTGGAATTTATCTGTGCCTCAGAATAGAAAGAATTATACGAAGCTTCATCTTTCGTGCTTTATATCCGCAGTTTAAATTGGAGCTGCCAATTTTAACAACACACTTTATCCGCAACACAATGGTCATCCGCAACTTTGAGCCTGGTGCAACAGTAGATGAAGAGCAAGCGAAAATTTCATTGTTCAAATTCAATTACGTGTTACCGCTGTATCAGTATATCTATTTTCAGCCGCATGCCGAATGGTGTCCTTCTTGAATAAAGGTGAACTGATCTTGATCTATAACAGTTTAATGATCAGGAAAGACATAGATGCAAGGAAAAAACGTAACAATATTGTGTTTTTCAAAAATAGACTAAAGAGTATGAAATGTTCATGTTTGGTCTTTCTAATTTTATTACCTATAGGTATATCACAAGATAAGAAACGGTAAAATCTTTCACTAGGAGTAGCCGTAGGAACGTGATTATTATTATAACGGTGGGCTAAGCGTCTTGCATAAAGATCAGAAAAGATTAAGAACTTTCCCACTATCTTTTCTTGACGGTAACGATGCAATAAACCGATGTAAACTCTTACTGAGGCTAAAGTGCATGCATTTATAAGAATTATGTCGATGCACTAGAATGAAGGAGCGAACTAACAACGATACAGATATATCCGTTTCGTATCCGGCAACGGACAAAGTTCGTGATCGTAACAGTATGCGGCCTCCACGAAGCGACTATATTATTATTATTAACTTTGTGTGGACTCCCTGAATACCTGTCAACAAGTCAAGAACACGGAGAAATTCTAGGGCGAGGGAGGGAGGGATTGATAGTTTGATAGTTTGGTAGATTCTTTATTCTTTCATTGTACTTCAAGATTATACTGAAGAAAATCCTACTTATACCTCCCTTAGTTTACAACTTTAAGTTTCTTTCTAGTACGTTTACCTTCGCCCTGAGAACTGTTAAGTGTTAACAGGGCAATGACAGCCACTTTCTCACTTTAAAATCGGGAATCAGAGCATTGTGCCTAATAGCACGTGTAAATACGCACCGAATGTAGCACAAGAATTATATAGCAGCTTACTACCTTATTATAGCAGCTTACTACCTTATCATAGCAGCTTACTACCTTATCATAGCAGCTTACTACCTTATCATAGCAGCTTACTTATACTACCTTATTAAAGCAGCTTACTACCTTATTACAATTCAGCTAACTATACCTTATTATAGTAGCTTACTACCTTATTAAATACGGTGGCATAATTACCAGGATGAAGAAAAGGCGCCCGTACTAAGTTATATCAAAATATAACTTAAAGTTGATATTTAAAAATAGGCTTCATTAGGCCAATTGAATTTCAGCTCTTTGTGGATTTGGCCGAGTTCTGGTCAGGCGTCAGGAGCGGTATTACTAAGGCTACTATGAATAACAATGGAAAAAATGTGTAAACATGAAAAAATTTCTTACTCATGGCTGGTGACAATATTAGATAAGTTTAAAAGCAGCAGACTGGTTATAATTACAAATATCCGTTAAACTAGTGAGCATAATGTTTCTTCTGTAGATCCTATGGCAGTTTTTACAGAAGCAAGGATTGCAGACAAAGTGAGCAGATAGCAGCAGAGCTCTTAATACCCACATCTGAATATTGAGCTCTAACTTTACGAATCAAATTACAGGAGATTCAGCCGCAAATGTCCAAATTTCTAAAGTTATGCTTAGAAAGTTCACCAATATTACGGCAATAGCTGACATTTAAAATTACAACTTCACTTACAGATCTTTTGGTATAATCATCTTGTGTTGATCAATCTCATGAGATTTGTTCAATTGCAATTGCAGCAATCTCTAATTTTATCTTAGAATTTAATATTTATATTAATCATTATAAAGTGACAGTTCTAGTATATGTAACAATAATCAAAAAAGAGAAAAATTGAGGTCGTCCGATCGAAGGTTGACCTTGGGCCCTCAGTTGATAAACTTTTTACAACAGAGAAAGAAACTATGATGAAAGTTAAAGTCCATCTGCAGATTTTCGCCGTACTCGTCAAAATTGATAGTATCATATTCGACATGCAACGATTCATATCAAAATAAAGTATTGAGACTTGTGGTTGAAGTGGGGGTGACGTAAGATCCATCTATGTCTCCTCAACAATACTGATTCAGAGCTACTCAGTACTGATCGTGTGTGTAGCTGTGACAGTGGAAACTGGAGTATCAGTATCGCGCACTGCTAACATACAACGTCAGGATGATACAAGAAACGTATGTCGATTAAAAAAATACAAAATGTTGAGAGCATATACTAAACAGCCGCTTAAACTAAAAAACAATTTTAAGTAGCACTACAAAACGGCGTATCTCGATACATACAAGAGCAAAACGAATTCCCAAGAAACGGACAAGCATCACTCCCTTTTAAAGAAACGGCTGATCGCTCCGTTTAAAACAAGCAGTTCTCTTCATGCACTTCCTTGCACTTGTTAAGCAAGTCATGTGACACAGGGCGTTACAGCAGCCACATTTCTGCACTTCAAGACCGACCTCAAGATCATTTGTCAGCATGGTTTTTTAGAAGAGGGAGAGAGAGAGGTAGAGCTGCCAGAGCTTCAATAGTGGTGGGAGAGTGGGAGGTGGGGTTTGTGGCGAGGTTTCTGTTTTACTGAGTGTAGTGATGAAAGTGTCCCAATGTTCGTTGTGTACGTTGTTGATAAGCAATATTTCTGACTTCAATCGACAAGCAGCTGTTCTTTGTAAGCACCACCTACTGGCGTTGATGAAGGTGAAATACAAAATACGAGTGGTGTCGACAATAATAAGTGGAGTCTCTAGATTGTTGAATTAATTTGAGGTTGAAAAAGATTGCCATTGTGCCGACGTTAGGTTTCAGCATCAAAAGAAGAAACAAAAACAGAATGTTAAGCCTAAGGTTTTACAAGGCTCTAAAAAGTGGGAGAGAACCAATAAAAGGGCTTATATCTGCAACAACTTTTAAAACTAAACAAGCGATAGGGCTAGAAGCAATTTTAATAGAATTTAGCAATGTGCAACTTGATTAATGGCCTGGAACAAAAGTCTATGAAGCGACACCGCCCACCTTCCAAGTATTGCAACTCACATGAGTCTGCACAGCAAACGATGAATGTTGTAGGAGTAAGTTCCGATCGCGCAGTTTGCTTTTAACGTTTGTTCGACTCAGATCCGATTTCAAGCATGGCTTATCAAATAGGGCGTATCAGGAGAACAATCTAATAATCTTAGAAATCGGAGATCTTGTAGAAGTAAATGTAACAAGGACATAGGAATCTGATGATATCTGATCTAGACTTGAAGCTGTTCGCGAAATCAGAATTGCAAACATCTCATAGGTGATCACGCTTCATGATTCTCGATATCATTATAAAACTCAATAACTATATTAAGGCTTGGATATCAGTCATCTATATAGTCCAGAAGCGGATATGCACTGCAGATCCACTTGAAACCAAAACTAGTTTAAGTTGTTACGTAGCGTAACCTAACTAAATAAGGCAACTCAATGACTGTCGACTGTATGTGTAAGCTCACAATTAAAGAAGGAAGATATGAGCCAAGAGGCTGCTTACTTTTGCTTTTCGTTTCCTAGCCATGGTTACTATAATAGCGAGGTAATTTGAAATTTGTACATGATATTTATGCGTGTTTATGAAACATATTTGAAACTTAAGGTATTGTAGGCATTTATAGTCATTGTCATGATTATTTGTCGTCGTCAATTGAAGCTAAATCAGAATGTTTAACTCTATTGGTAGAGAACTTTTGAATTCGACGACGTATCCAACTTTTGTCGGTTTTCTTCGGCCTAATCTGAATCATTTCAGTAGTCGGATTATTACCAACAATACAACTAATGCTGATAGTGATAGTTAGTTATTCAGTCTCCAAAATGAACCGACATATAGGTAAAATTTTCCAAAAACCAATAAATTGGTTGCTCCCTTTGACCGGGGAGAGTCTCTTGGCTGTTCCCTATTAAAATAAAGTGATATTCCGATTTAGCCCGGGGTAGCAATTAACGTTAACTCCGTCAACTTTCTCTCAGTCGCTTGCTTTTGAGTTTTTATGGCTACACGTAGGTAGATTTTTTACCTCACCACTTTGCACTCTTTAATGTTTAATTTTAAAAGTATTTCTAATTTACAAATCTTCATCTGTCATCTACAACTTCATCTTAAACTACAACTTACGAGCAAAGCCCGCTTAAATAATACTGGTAAATTTTTAAAAACTCAAAAGCAAGCGACCGAGAGAAAGTTGACGGAGTTAACGTTAATTGCTACCCCGGGCTAAATCGGAATATCACTTTATTTTAATAGGGAACAGCCAAGAGACTCTCCCCGGTCAAAGGGAGCAACCAATTTATTGGTTTTTGGAAAATTATATCATTCTTTTTTAGCGCAATCGGGAATATAGTTCAAATTCAATAGATTGATCAACTTATGACAGTCATAAGACAAATTAAGACATTTTGGCTTTTGAAACTATCAGCATCGAGATCACCGTGTAATTCTGCACTAAAATGATGGTCCACTTTTCCTTTTAGCTCAAAGTTGAAAATTATTTCATTTTTGGGCAATTAAGGCCTATTAGGGCCAATTAAGGGGTGTTCTAACAGTTTTCGCACTTTTAAACTATCACCATCGGACTCGCCGTAAAATTTTGCACAAGAATGATGGTCTAACTTTTTTTCTAGCCCAAAGTAAAAATTTCGTCTTTTTAAAATGTACTAACTTTAGGACGTCATAAATATATGATAATGTAAAAAGACAAAGTTTTTACCCCACTCAAGTCAATAACTAGTTAACTGCCTTTAAAATGCGGGTTAATTCGTTGTTTTATCGTAAAAAATGTAGAAATGACATCGATTTGAAAATGGAAAAATATCAAAAACGACGCAAAAATCCGTCTTTTTGGGAGGTGTCCATTTCATGACGTCATAAAATTATCAAAACAACACTGGAGAAAAATTTTACGCCGCGTAATTTGTTAACTAGTATACTGAGTTTAAAATGTGGTGTGTTTCGTCGCTCTATCTTTTAAATTGTTGTCGGAAAATTAATTTGAAAATGGAAAAT
>JH154331.1:1085-31239 GCA_000226015.1 Mnemiopsis leidyi | reverse complement strand
TCTTGTAGTGTTGGTCAAAAGGAACATACTCTGAAAGTTTGAAGAAAATCGTACGGGCGGAACACCTCCAATTTAGAGTTGAAAATTCTATGTTTTTTCTTGAAATGGCCAATTTAGGTGTTTTCAAATGGTACCACTTTGTCGAAAGGCCTACTGTGGACATCCGGTGTGAAATTGCTAGTCGTAACGCGCAAGTACTTTTTTGTGGACATGATTTTAGACTACTATACTGTCAACAAATTTGACGCGCGCATTTTGCGCGCAAATGTTGTGGATCAACAGTGACGCGCGCAGCAAAACAAGACCATTGCAAGATGCTATGTGAATTTCTAAATATAGACATTACAGCGGAAGCTTGCTGGTTACGGCGGACGTGGTTGGGAAAGATTTTCACGTTTTTGAGATAAAGCCACATCCTTGGTCAAGCTCAGTCTGCCAGATACACCACTTGTATGTTCTACACCGAGGCGACACCTCTGCATCGGTAAGATTCATTCTTAAAATAGTAACACTGAGTATAATGAAACTTACTCACTTGAATGTGGCTAAATATATTGACGGTTGGAAAAATTGTAATATGAAATACCCGAAACTTTAACTTAACCCGCCCGTGCTGAACCGCTAAACTTCCGTCCCTCGTTGACTATGTCGGAAATGCCCTCAACGCTAAATGACCTACTAGCTTATGTAACACGACCGGAATGCCAGGATAAGACTAACCCAGCCGTTCCCTCTAACTTCAGATACAAAACTTGGCATTCTCCCAAGATTGTAGGTGGTTGTGTGCCAGTACTAAAAATGGTACAACTCACATTTTCCCAATAACCCCCTACGGTGGTCCCATAACTTGCCGGACTCACCTCGCTTCTAAAGTAGTCAATAGACATTCCAGGTTAGACAAGTATTTTCAATTTTTAAGTTAGTTTTTGGCTATATGTATTCAGCCTTGCAGCACTCCATTTAAAATATTTCCTAGTAGTAACTGTTCTAAAGACAAAAAGTTAGACTATAGTCAGACACCTTGTCAGGTTTCACACGTCTGCTGGAATAAACCACATTCCACACAAGAGTAATGGTGTCCCGGCCCATCGTGAACAAGATCTGGGTAAGTTAGAATTATATCTTGTTTTTATGATTTAGTAGCGTTTTCACGTTATTAACCACTCACCGTGCTTTAAAGTAGCTTCTCACACTGTTAATTCATAAGATACTCTTCTACGCTATCATAGAGCTTGCTCATCAATCATCAAGCTTTACATCTTTCCTGAAAGATTTTTTTAGACTATTTCTCAAATCACTTCCTCCAGCTAGCTGAACTTATTAGCCGCTAACCGGGTTTGACACTCAGCTCCCTCAGTGCCGAGTTATCAGAGACACAGTACAATACCAATACTTCCCACTCCTAACGTAACTACTCCTCTAGTCCAACTCAAACAATCTCCCCTCAAGTCCTCCACCAACCTTTCACAGACTGCTCTTAGTTACCCTATAGCTGCTATCTTTGGGAAATCAAGATTGAAAACTCCCAAATCGTCCAATAAATCTGGTTTGTCGTGAATACCCTTGATGCCATAGTTATGTTGAATATTTTGCGCCATTTTTTCAATACCCAACAGATATCATCCATATCTGAATAAAATGAAAGAAGGCAAAGTAGACCTTCGTTAGCTTACAGCTTTACACGTAAATACAGAAGTATAGTTCCGATATCTAAATAGTACTTGAAAGTGTCCAATCCCCTTAGTTCGCACGGAGTCTCTCTTCGTGTTGGGGCCGGGAGGGGTTCTGGTGGAGTACAAGTTTGACTGCACACCTCTCATGGGGGTTGTCCCTGCTGATGATGCCCCCATCCAACTGTCTGCAACCCCCACCATACAGTGGAACTTGGGCAGGAACACAAGGAGTGAGCCCATACTACAGTTTAAAGATATCCACCTTCTTTCTGATCTGGGTTAGATTTTCCGGTGTTTCTTTTCAATGCACTTTTTTTCGATATGTTTTTGATTCCTGCGAACATATGCATCTTTATCAGCTGATTCCCTGATATACAGGTTCCTATCAGCAGTACCAACAACTGATTGCAAACATGCGAACCTCAGACAGAAAATATTTCAGAAGTTGAAGGAGAAGTGGAGGAAATGACGCCCAATAAGAAGGACGAGGGATGGGTCAGCTATGTCGAGATACAAACGTACGAGGCCCCTCACAGATGTCTGTGGATGGGACCACAGTTCTGCTTCAGAACTGTACACGTTCTACCTTCGTCCCTCAATAATGCTAGTTCCTCCATACTGGCCGACCAAACAGGTGTGACAAAATTCATTATTACGTCTTGATATATCGCGTTTTATTTCTATGTTTTATCCCAAATTTTAAGATATTGAGAATTTACCAATCCTCAATAACGATTAAAAGGTCCAACCCCACCCTCTAATAACAAAACTCCACACCGTCCATTAACAATCTCCTCTATATGCTCCACCCTCTAATAACAATCTGCTCTATATGCTCCACCCTCTAATAACCTAACAATCTCCTCCATATGCTCCACCCTCTAATAACCTAACAATCTCCTCTATATGCTCCACCCTCTAATAACCTAACAATCTCCTCCATATGCTCCACCCTCTAATAACCTAACAATCTCCTCTATATGCTCCACCTCTAATAACCTAACAATCTCCTCCATATGCTCCACCCTCTAATAACCTAACAATCTCCTCCATATGCTCCACCCTCTAATGACCTAACAATCTCCTCTATATGCTCCACCCTCTAATAACCTAACAATCTCCTTCCCACAGTTGTATCAGAAGACTCTCACCACGTGGACAACATATACGACGACATGGAGCTGCACAGTACTCCGCTCCGCACAGACACCCTGCACAACAGTGAGGCTATTAACGGTCTGTGTGTCATTGAGAGTGGCCAGGGTTCCGTCGAGCAACCTTCCGCTCTTGAGGTTTGTAAATGTTCCTTTTTTTGTAAATTTTTGTTGGGTATTGCCTGTTTATAAGGCTGAAGCTTCTTCAGTGGAGAATAATATGATGATCAGTTGAACTTATTTGTGAGACTATGAACACTTAAATCTGTGTGAATCTTAACTAAAATCCCCAACATTTCAGTTGAACATGTCAGTTGACCCATGCTACAAGAAGGACGATCTCCTGCTAGAGACGATTACTGACGCAATGCAGGATGTTGCTATTAAGACTAGAGCTCCTGACTACGAGGACGACATGGCAGTCAGTCAGGTGGGTAACGAGGGAGGAGGAGAGAGATGAGATAGAAAGGGAGGACAACTCATACTGTTCAAACTGGGCAAAATTTTGTAGTTTTATACTTTAATAGATGTGCAATGTCGATGAATTCGGTTCGAATCGCCATTTTAAAAATAAAAATCACACATTTCACATTTGATTGTCCACGTCAAAATCAAATACTTTTTCAGATAATCGATTTACAAATGGAGAGTCGCTGACATGTTAATAGAAACGCTATCATATTGGAAAAAGAAATTCTAACTCAAAAACAGAACTTCGTCGGAGGAATCCTATGGTGATGATTGTTTTTCATAGCTTACATCGCAGCTGAAGTAATCTCGTGATTTCTCGTGATGAACGGCTCCGCTATTGGATTGTGTCTATTATTCTTTAAACCAACGTGGTCGTTAGAACTATCATAGAGTAATTAGTAAAGATTTATTCAAAACGGGGATTGTTCTTTTTAGAAAGAATGATATGACGATTTTGTCTAAATTGTAGTCGAAGTTTTGCATGCATAGTGGCGAGAGTACTGTTTCAATAAAAGGATTGGACTTGTTATCGAAATTTGTAAGTTTAAAGTAAATACTGAGCGTTTTGAGTTGAACTTGAATGTTTTTCGTTGTTGTTATCATTATTTATCGAGAGGCCAGGGAATCATTTCTTAATTCAATGCATTATAGTGTATAATTTTTTTCTTATTTATGGTTTCTCCGTCGAATGTCTTGATGCAAATGTTATCATTTAAAATGCACCCGACATTAGGAATAAGTATTATGAGGAGTCGATAGAATTAAAACCAAAATTCTATAGTTCAATTGTTATTTAGATAAGATAATAGGTAACTTGTCTTTTCCTGTCCAATGATTGCTAATATTTAGCCTAATGGAAAGTTTTTAGATCTTGGATGGAATTTTAGCGCAGCTAAATACATGTCTATATGAATCTAGCTAATTTTAAATGATTAAACAATCATGTAGTTCACATTTAGTACAATTGCTCAGACATTTCCGTATTTAGATAGTAACTGTACTTCTGGTGCTTTTACTTTTAGAACTTTATAAGATAATGCAATGATTCGATTAAATTTCAAGGGGATTTTAATTTGAATAGGGAAAGTTGCAGCTGTAAGAATGTTATGTATCCTCGTAGGTTTTGTTAATATTTTAAACGAACTGGCTATTTCAGAATAAACACTGCTATGATGCTATATCATGTTTGTTATATGATCAATATGTTATACAAGTCGGGCATTAAGTTGTATTGTCGTTTTTGCTTGACTCTTTGTAGCAAATATTATTATAAGTTAATTTTATCGAGTATTTTGGTTGCACTGTTGTAAATGGATAAAATTTTGATATTATTGATAAATCATTGTAATTGATATTTTCACTTGTACAAATTTACGAAATGCAAGTCATGGATTTGCTGATCTTTGTTGTGACACTTTGAGTGATTATGTTAGTATTTTCGCTGTGACAATTATCAGATAACATGCCCAAAATTTGTTAATTTTCCACCATCGATAAGGTCAGTCGGACAATCCATATAAGGTCTGATTATTACTGCTTCAACTCCAATGCTTAGGACTGTTGCAACGTTTTGAATCGGTAAACTACATTTTGCCTCTGCAGAGCTGTCTCTAGCCTTTTCTCACTTATTGCACGATTGCACCATGAGCCTGAGAAAGTTTAAGTATTTGTAAAGACATTTTGCTTTGGCGGGAAATACTGTCGATGTTCGAGTTTATTCATTTTAGTCAAATGATTCAGCCGGAGCCAATTTTTCTTCCCAAGATTTACACACCAGCAAGAGAACCGCCGAAATAAAAATCTCTTTATAACAAACGGTTCAGAGGCGAGCCGCGACCAAGTTCTGATCCTATTGTACTATCAGATTATCATTGCGTATTTGATTTGGTAGTGGTACAAGAACTACCGTCAATACCCAGTGATAATGTGGCAGAGTTAAAATTAAATGAACAAATGAACGTTGTCATGTAGGAAACCGCCAGGAGCAGGAGCTGCAATCCCAATTGAAACGATCCTCGACTTAGGTCTGTTAAATAATAGATGCCTTTTCGAACTAAACGTAGGCATCTTGATTTAGCGATTCGAAAACTGAATCATCCTGGCCATGGAACGAAGATTGCAATAGAACGTCGTTCTATTGCAATCTTCGTCATTTAATCGGAAATTTTCGCCGTCTCGGTCTTTAGTAAAAAGTCCTTAGCCCAAACGGCAATACCTATGACCTGTGGAGCTAGAGGTAGAGAATTGTATGAAAATGAGCCAGTGATCGCACTGATCTGGGGCTACATGTAGACTAAAGAGCGGTGAGCATATGACGTTGATACAATATGTGCAGGTGTCCATCAAACGCAAACAATTTTCCTTCTTGTTTAACACGACGGTACACCAATGTCTCAAGTCGTTAGTCGCTCTCATTCATAAACATTCCGATATTCAGAATGCTGTTACTGAGATGAACATTTGTAGTGTGGGCCTTGGTGTTAATTTTCGAATTTTGTATGAACACTCCACGAGTAGTACTACTACTGCAGTAATACATTCGCATGTACCAAGAAGCAGCCCGCTATCTAAAAGCAAAAAGTGGCAACTGCAGCACGTTCTGTAATATTTAATTACAAGACACAGATAACAAAACAAATCATTTAATTTCATTTTGCCACAATTTTTGACAAAATATCTCCACTTCCAGATTTAAAAGAACTATTACTATACACTATTCGTACAAATTGTGAGGCGTTAATTTCTTAACTAATTTATCAATATCATGGTAAATTTTCAGGAAAACCTGGATTATACACTATAGAATACATTGCACTAACGTTGATTCACTTCTTGGCATATTAATATTTTATGTTCCTGGCGATTTTCTATTTACTGCCATGCTACTGGTCTGACAGTCTGACTGTAAACCTGCTAACTAGAATTTACAATTTAATTAGCATATTTCTATCCAAGTGTCGCTTGTAATTCAAACGCTTGGAAGTTGAAGTTCGTTCAGCTGGAGAAGAGATGGGTTGTAAAATCATTTCGATTAAGGAGGGGGCCAGAGTTAAGCCCTGATTGGGGGAAGAATTTGCTTATCTGACGAAAATCAGGCCGCTACCTTTAAGTTCAATGCAAAGTGCAAACTGTGTAAATCCTGTTTATATAAGAGTTATCGGGCAGTATCTTTGATAACGCTTTAGATTGCTGGATTTGAAGGGGGTAAAAAATAAGCCTACTACTACTACTATACTATATAGACATAGTGTTTTTTACTGGGCGCTGCGTTGCTCTCTCGCTCTACAACGTTATAGTTATACGTTTCCCTCCGATCGTTGTAGATAGTAAGGACTGAGGTACTGGTAGCCAGGCAATACGTTTTCGAATATTAACTCTAACTTGAAGTTGAACTAAGGCATGATCTTCATGTTCAACATTTTCATTTCCTTGCCTACTAAAAGTAAATCAAAGAAGCCATCAAGTTTTCCTGGGATATCTTCATATCCAATATTGAATGATTAACACAGAGGTGCTGATTAAGCTAAGAATTAGTAAAACTTGAGACTGAGTGCTGACGTTGTCGTTGAGACACGCACACCCTCCTACCATTCTATTCGCTTCCAATGACTCATTGAATGAGGGGACGCGAGGGTCGGCCGGTCGGACAAAGTCAGACAACCTGACACTAGATGTACTATACAATTACAATTTTGAATTCCAAACGAACTCCCACACGAACTTTCAGATTTATTAGATTCGATTTAGAAAGTGGTTTTAGATTGGATTCCCGTACTGTTGCAGGTAGGACTAGGCTGACGGATCCAATTAAATTTATAAAGGGAGTATGAAATGTAAAGTTAGAACTTGCTAACGAGTGTTTTCCTTTGGTAGGATATGTTATCCTACTTAAGTAGTAGTAGTAGAACGTAGAGTTAGCTACTGTAGTGACCGTGTACATGTAATGCAATTGTGTTCCTCTTGTTTTAGTTTCTCTTATAGTTACATAATTTTCGTTGTTTCAGTTGCATTATTGATTATACATGTTAGTGTTACAATAATAATATACGGTAATACCACTATTGGTAGTGCAATTACCATATTAATACCACGAGCTTGCGAGTGGTATTCATGCAATAAATTTTTATTTACGAGCTTGCGAGTGGATTCATTGAAGTAATTTCACGAGCTTGCGAGTGGAATTACGTATGGTAATTGCAATACTGATAGTGGTATTACTGTATTATTCAACTGCGTTGTTAATAACAGCTGGGGTAAAATGAAAAATTTCAAGTAAATATCACAAGCTCTCAAGAATTGAAAGAGGAAAAGTAAAGCGAAATCAAGCCTCTTACTAGTTTAGTCTGCATAAGGCACAGTTTTGCCCAATTGTTCACTTATCCAAACCGTTATCAGGAAAATTATCAAAAATTTGAGAGCCCCCTATCTTACTGTTGATTTGCAAACGATAAAGTGGATGGTTTAATTAACCCGGCCCGAATATAGTGAGAGCCTTGAGCCCCGCAAACAATAGGTAACCAATAACCATGTCTACTGTCACGTGTCATCTCCCCACCAATTACAGGGAAGGAGCCCTGAGGGTCGGAGCATAGAGGCGCCTGTTAATGTGTCGTCAGACAGCCCTAAGTTCAAGTTATCAGTTTATGGTTTCAGTATCCGTTCGGTTTGAGGGCTGTATTTTGATGACGTAATTATGTGTGCTTGTCGATGCTGAAAATAGCAACATAATTCGCCGACGTAGTATAATTTAAATTAAGGTCATATCTCAAGATATCCTGCTCAAATTTTTGCTGTAACTCCATAGAACTATTCTTATGACAACAAGCTGTGCGATTTTGGTTGAAATTTTTGATCTGTGGAAACTTGTTCTTCATAGAAGCATAGCCAGTACAAATGCATGATTTGGCTTTTGTTAACCTCTTCTAATTCTTGAAGTTGAGATATTTACTTGACATTTTCACAGAAAATGTGCTTGAATGTGACTCGTGTCATGCATAAGTATCTATCACAAGGGCAGATATACATTGAAACGAAATCTGAGTTTAATTTTGGCCCAGTCTTTCTGACCTAAGCAGAAAAACATTGGTTTGAATCGCGTTTTAAGGTCAATTTCGGAATATGAATTAGTAATACCACTGGAGTGTAATTGCTATGATGGTATTACTAAAGTAATACCACTCCAGTGGTATTACTACGGTGTAATTACTATATTAATTTTACTGAAAAATTAGCAAAGTAATACAACTGAAGTTGAATAATAGTATTTATTAAATCTATATCGCTATGTGCTATTACCAAATGCATATCTGATATCAAAATTATTTTATCAAAACTGTTTATGATCAAATTGAGACGTTTTAGTTATTAGTCTAAGAAAGTAAAACAAGTCCAAGTCATTATTTCAGCTCAGGAATATAATTATAATTACCCAAATTAATCATAATGTTACTCATTTTAGACTTTTTCAGTTAATTACAGTAATATTTCAAAATCGATCGTGCGGTACTAGTATGTTTTACGTTTTTACCGCCATTTAATGCATATAATCTTAGATTGATTTTCAAATCGTTCAGGCATATCTATCAAATAAAACCTTTTTATTCTGACTTCATACTGATGCAGCCATTGAGTATTTATCACTGAACTTAGCAAATTTGCCATGATTGTCAATTCTGATTCCCGTGCAGTGAAGCCGAACCCTACACCATCTGGTACAACACTACAACTTTGGCTACACTGGTCGACTCCCAGATAACGGTAACAGTTACCACTTTTAGAAACAAAGCTAACTTTCGTGATTTCATTATCACCAATTTAAGAATGTCTACCCTCGGAAGGAACCGGTAACTCGAAATTTGTGCCGTAAATATAATCTCATTAACTAAATCCTAAGATTAACCAAAATCAGATGAGAAACAAATGTGATCTGGCCCCGAAGGTTGAAGAACTAGAAGTTCGAATTAGCTTCGACTTCCCTCCCCCTGATCATTCATGATTCAGCCTAATCGAGTCAGCCTTATCTTTAGATCTTGACTTCTTCATCGAGCCCTCTCCGAATCGTTGAGTTTTTCTAAAGTCAGTAAATTACTTTAACTGACAACTTCGACGGTTCTCTAGTTTGCTCCTTCTAGTTATCACCCAACAATGAAAAATATAAAGGATCTAGTTCTTGGTCCAAGTAATAACCGAAAAACATAGAATATAGAGATAAAGAATTACCAAAAACTAAAGAAATTGATTATTCCATTTGACCGGGAAAACTTTTCCTTGTTCTTCCCTTAAAAAATTAAGAGACATTCTGATTTGGCCCGAGGTGACAATTAACGTTCTCCAAGTAAACTTTCTCTCGGTCGCTGGCTTGTGAGTTTTTAGTTTTACAAACTAACCAGTTTTTCTCTTACAAAACTGTCTGGGAAGTTGTTTTCAAGAGAAGTTTTCCCAGGTGCGCATGCCAGCGCTTTAAGTTTATATCACGTGTTTAATACCAAATTTATCATTATGTTGTTTATGTCATTTCACAGTTTTCTTGGCAACTGTTTCATTTGGAAGCGGTATCAAGTTCTCGACAATTGCTTACCAAATTGTCCATTTTGATTTGATTATATTGGTATGTTAAAACATAAACAGCATATTCATATTGTCTGAGTTTGAATGTTAAACTAAAAGGTGTCAGCCATGTATATATGATATAATTATATGAACTGATTTTTGAATTTGATGAAAGTTAGACCCACAGGAGGCCAAATGCACAGATTGCACTATACTTACAAGCTTTAACTTTAAGCTGTTTATGTTAATTTAGATTTTATAGTTTGATTTGTAGTCTAAATTTAACCGTTTTTGTTGGTATATTGCCATTGGATTGTAATATCAATGAATTATTCGTGTGACGTATCTTGAAATTGTGCCCATGTTTCCGATAGTTCTTCATCTAGTTCAATGTACGTGGTTTCCCAGCTCACGCTTTGAGAAATGAGATTTAATCACAGAACATACATACTGTAAAATTCGTAAAATCAGTCCATAAGAGAGGTGTAGATAAACAACAATTTGCCAGTCAGAATCCGAGGTTAGTCTGACGTTTCAGAAAATATATAATTTTCCATGATCATGGCTGACAATACTTTCAATAAAGTATTTGTTTTTGACTTATTTTTGGCAGACGAATCATTTTGACTGTTATCAAAACTTGCAGAGTTTTAACCTATCTTATCTGTTATTTATTCTTACTTTAAGCCGTATTCAATTTTAATTTTCATTGAAGATTGAGTTCAACTTTATGGTTGTTAGTTGACAAGATTTGACATTTAAAGATTTGTCAGCTATGATTATGGAAAATGATCCGTCAGTTTAACATAACATCCGTCAGATTAACTTAAGATGCTCACTAATTGCTGCAACAAAAATGTAATGATCACAACATTTCATCGCCCTGACTTTTAAAAAATTATCAAAGAAAGCCATCTTTACGACACCTTCTTTTTTTCCAGCAGTTATTCCACATAACCGGTGTTATGTAACTACGCTCCAGTTAATACTCTATAATAACTGCCGGCAATGAGTATCACTCTGATAAACCTGCCACATTTCCTCTGCAGGATGAAGCTTGCGTTTATCCTCCTAATAGCGACGGTTAGCAGTGAACTGGACATAAACTTGCCAGCAGACCTACTGTCTGATCTGGTGGAACGATCAGAAGACAATGAACTTGCTTACAGCCTGGCCGAGGGAGAGGAAGAGGAGGAGCCTTATAAGTATGTCATCAATTATGAGGGAACAATTGACGATTTTTCGGGAATAAACGCCTCTTATGGGAAATGTGGGAAAGAAATAGAGCAGTTGGACGTGTCGAAAATGAAAGCTCCGCATCAAATCCGTCTCTCATATACGGGTGGGTATAGTATTATCAATATACAGTATTTATAAGTAGTAGGTCTATAGTGCTAGTTTTAAGACTTCATCAGGTTCCTTTCATGTTGGACAGTCATCTCGGGCTTTAAGTTTAAAGGAGGAGTGGAAAAAGCGCCCGGTTAGCGAGTTTGAGCACCATTTCAAATAACATTTGACTTAAAAACACAAAAAAACGTTCCAGCATAAATCTGTTGCAGGTAAAGCGACGGAGATGGCCATTACATGGACAACAAACGATACGACTGAACATGAGCAGGTATGTAGAAATGTGAAAAAATTTACCATCAACAGTTTTGTTCATCTGTAAAACAATCTTATGGACTTACATGATCGTGATATCCATATCAAACTTTTTTAATCGTCCTTGCTTCACTGACTTGTCTTTATCTGACGTGTCACCCAGGTTAACTACGGTCTGTTGATGACTGAACTGAACTACACCTCCACCTCCATCTCCCATCAATACAAGTGGCGGTTCAACGAATCTTCTAAGGAATGGTACTACACGAGCGGTTTTATACACGAGGCTCTCATGATTAACCTGATACCTGGCAGGATCCATTACTATCAGGTATTGGTAGTTTTGACTTTTGCTTCCTGCACGTCATGGGAACGT
This sequence comes from Mnemiopsis leidyi, assembly GCA_000226015.1. Lineage (NCBI taxonomy): Eukaryota > Metazoa > Ctenophora > Tentaculata > Lobata > Bolinopsidae > Mnemiopsis > Mnemiopsis leidyi. The sequence goes on along the minus strand of JH154331.1, from coordinate 19,414 downwards.
TGTCATTTAGCTCTAATCTAGAGATGTATCCAGCGATACTTGAACCTTTTACAATACCAAAATGAGCATTCCATACCGTACAATGTATGCGGCGGTCGACTCAGTAAAGTGAACAGGAAACCGTGATTGAGATCTACACTTGCAGTAGCGAAGCCTCTGGTGAATACAGTATGGTAAATCTTCCTTAATAGTTAAACCGTCGCTGGCCTTATAAGATCCTTTATCTACTAAGTAATTGGCTGGTTACATTGTAATCTGTAACCACATAGCAGTTGGATACACTGAAGACGAAGTAATATAAATCTTCAGTAAAGACAAGATTTGTGACAGAATTCTCTTAATTTTGACAACGTTTCAGATCGAGAGTAACGGAATGAAATCAGAAATCATCAAGTTCGTAGCAGCCCCTGAAGAAGGTTCCGATATACCTGTCTCTTTCTTACATGTGGGGGACGTTGGAACATTCGGGTAAGTTCAATGTTAGTGCCATTGTTAGACTTAGTGATAGTGTAAGTCGAAGTGTTAGTGTTAGTCTCATTTTTATTGTTTATGTTGGTGTTAGTGTTAGTTCTAGTGTTTGTGTCATCTTTATGGTAAAAGGTTCATATAGTTTGGTGAGTTTGGTGAATGGCGCCATTGTCGCCAATGGATCCACTCAATGGAACAAATGGTTGTTCTAATGGCGCCAATTGCGATGAGGTCAGTGGTGCCAATGGTGGTCCCTATCGCCATTGGCGCCAATGGATGTTTTCCATTGGTGACACTGGCTATCGTCATTGGCTTCCATTGGATTATTCACAATGGATTCATTGGAACCACTCGATGGCGATACCTATCTCACGATCACAACTCAGAGTGAATAGATCATTTGGAATTACAATGGCGACAATGGTCATGGTTTCAATGGCGACAATGGTAGGGATGGCGACAATGGCACCGACAATGGTACCGACAATGGTACCGACGATGGCGCCAATGGTACCAATGGTACCAATGGCGACAATGGCAATAATGGTACCAAAGGCGACAGTGGCACCAAGGTGCGATAATCAGATAATAATTATACCGAATTATCGGCATTAACGACGGTGGTGCCAATGGCGCCAATGTCGCCATTGTCTGTATCATTGTCGCCATTGGCACCACTGTCGCCATTGCCACCACTGTCGCCATTTTTATTGTTTGACTTTGTCCGATCCTCATTCGAAGCGAATAGAGGGAATATATATGGGAATAATATGGGAATAAAATGACAGGAGGGTGCGCGGCGCGCGCTGCCGTTCAACATTTTTAAGGCATCATTTTTATCTTTGTCTGATTGTGCCATTGGCGCCATTGTTGGTGCCATTGGCGCCATTGTTGGTGCCATTGGCGCCATTGGTACAATTGTCGCCATTGTAATTCCAAATGATCCATTTACTCTGAGTGGCGATCGTGAAAAAGGTATCGCCATCGAGTGGTTCCAATGGATCCATTATAAATGATCCAATGGTCGCCAATGACGATAGCCATTGTCGCCAATGGAATTACACAGCCATTGGCGCCAATGGCGACGGGGACCCCATTGGCACCACTGACCTCATCGCCATTGGAACACCCATTTGTTCCATTGAGTGGATCCATTGGGGCCAGTGGCGCCAATTGTCCCACTCACCAAACTATATGACCCTTTTACCATTTTTATTGTTAATGTTGGTGTTTGTATTAGTGTTCCTGTTAGTGTTAGTGTTGGCTGCCGGACAGTTGTGAGAATATGATCCCCGACAGTTGCGCCCAGCTAGTAGGCTTATTTCTATTGTACATTAGTTGTATCATTTAAAGTCAAGTGTAACTGTAATAATATGTAAAGTTATTTCAATTTGGATAGTCAGGGTCAACTAAAACCATTTGGTAGTGATTTCAGTGCATTATGTCAAACTTAGTGCCAGCTCTAGTGCCATCGATAAGTGCAAGGCCGAGATAGGTAGATTCAAAGTAGTTAACTATGGTCATAAGCTCAGGGTAAAGGCCAGCAAAGTGTACGGATTAGGCCTCAAATGCAGGTTCAATATGCTCAAGGGGGACAAAAGCCAGAAATACGACAAGCCGTGATGCCAAAGCGAAAGCCTTATCAGTTCTGTATTTGACCTTAAAACTCCTCTGCATCTCGTGTCACAGAAACATGTAGAATCTGACCCGTGCAAGCAACATATGATCTTGAGTAGAAACTAACATATATAATGTGACCCAGTAGTAGAAACTAACATATATATAATGTGACCCAGACCAGTGTAATGTGTGTCCTGACCAATGAAATGTGATCCCTGGGCGCAACTGTCGTTTCTAGAATCTAAGCTACCCAATCAGATCACATTAATGATTGGGCAGCTTGTTAAACCGTGGGAATCTGATTCTTCTGGGCGCAACTGTCGGCAGGCCTTAGTGTTAGCGTTATTGTAATTTTAAGTATAAGTGTTAATATAAGTGTGAGTGCTTGTGTTAGTATTAGACGTTAGTTTTCGTTATGGTATTAGTGGTAGTGTTGGCCTTAGTATTAGTGTTAGCGTGATGTTAAGTGTCAGTGTTGGGTTTAGTGTAAGTAATGTTGCGATGATGATAGTTTGACTGTTAGTGTTAGTTTTTGGTTTGAGTGTCATTATTAGAGGAAGTGTCAGTGTTAGTGTTATGATGTCAGTTTGAATGCTTTTTTTGAGCGTTAGGCTAAAAATCCTCATTGCTCTACCCTTTTTGATAATTTTTCTGTTAAAGCGAGAGCGACGAAAGAGTCATATTTGCAAGTAACACATTTCCAAAATAATGATCACGTATACCATGCAAGAACGTCTCTAACTTATAGCTGAACTTCTAAAAATAATTTGACAACTTTCACCTATGGCTAAATAGTAAAACCTACTAATCAAAATATCCAACACAAAGTTATAATTAGACTCGTTAAACAGGACATCAGTTATGGTTACCAACGACATGATGAAGAGAATGGAGGTGAAACAGTTTCACGGTATGATCCATTGTGGAGACATCAGTTACGCTAACAAGTATGACGGGGAACGACCAATGGATGCTAAAAACAAGACATTCGCTGAACAGGTATAACTTATAAGAAGACACTCGCTGAACAGGTATCACTTACAATTATTAACAACCAGACGAGTGCATCTTTTGTCACTTGACAAAAGATGTTATAGTTATACTGATTATACGTGGAAGAATTACTAGTCCGGTTTATTTCATATTGTCGCTTTGCGGCAGCAGGCCCGACAACGACTGGCTACAAAAAGTCGCTATCCCACACACTATGCTAATACGTCATTAATCGGTCGTTAGAAGGTTTGTTTTTTCTACGAAGTCCAAACTGAGCTACAACACGGTTAATACCTTGTATAGTCACAATCTGACTTACTTAGAAAGTTTGGGACACATGGGGACAGATGGTGGAGCCGGTAGGGAGCAAGATGGCGTACATGGCGGTCCCGGGTAACCACGAACTTGACATATGGGACTCAACCAACGAGAACGGAACTATTTACGCAAAACGTTTCATCATGCCAGGTCAGTCACACTCACAGTGCACGGGGCTTGTGTAAGTGATAAATTGGTAATGAATTAGGCAGTATTGGATCACAATATAAGCTATCACTTTAAATGTATTAGTAACGAATTAGAGAATTAGGTAGTTTTGGCAGGGGATTTTTAATTGAAAAAAAACTAAAAGAAATTGCTGAATCGTTGTTTATTATTGGCATAGTGATATTTTACAATTTGCATCTTCATACTTATGGTTTATGTTGTGTTCATCATACTAATACAGCCGTGTATAAAATTTAATCCAACTTTTGACGGATCCTCGATCTGACACAATTGCCCAAATTCCTGGCCGTCTCCAAAAATTTCTTAGAATTTTTCATTTCAAAAGGGGGACCCTAGGGTCCAATAGGCCCCCCCTCCCTGGATACGCCCATGAGTATTGGATCACAATATAAGCCATCAGGTTAAAAACAAAGTACAGCTAATGGATTATGGATAATGGCTAAACTTAAAACAAACTTCTAACTCCTCAGGGAACGAGAGGTACTTCTCCTTTGCAGTAGGAATGGTGCACTTTGTAGCTGTTTCAACTGACGAGTCTATTGATGCTGAGTCTACTCAAGGGCAATGGTTCAAGGTTGGTGTTTTTCTGTCTTAGTTAGCGTATCTTCTAAAATAGTTAAATGTTGGTATTTTCTGTAAAAATTCCATTTTCTTGACTAGACCAAACAATTCAGAAAACATAGGAAATCTTTAAGATGATCAGAATAGCTATGAAAATTATTCGGAGTTAATCGTGAATGTGGTACTAGCTAAAACTTGACTGTTCAACAAGTTTCATTCCTGTAACAGAATATTCTGACGGAAGTAAACGAGAACAGAGACAAGTGGCCATGGCTTGTCGTTTTCCAACATCGACCTATCTATAACTCCAACAAGTAAGATTCGGGTTTTGTTTTAATAATCTTTTATGTTTTTTATGTTGTTATGGTATTTCCAACTTTTCTGAGGTAAAATGTTACGAAACTGAATGATAAATAGAAAATGAATAAACACAATTTTTTGAGAATTTACTCTGTGGAAGAGTTGAAATCTATCTATCGACTAGAGGAAGGTATTTCTGGAAAGGGCCACAAAGTTTAACAAATCAGAAGCTCAAAAGCACTGTTTTCTAGTTTCTCATCGGTAAAACTAAGAATTTGTGACCCCTACCCAAATATCATTCCTCTATTGATAAATTAAATTCGTTTTAAGATTTCGAAATATCAAATTTTATAGTTAATGATCGGGCATGAAACTACGTGTATAACAGCCAATGATTCGTGTATGAAATGTTCTTTGTGTAATAACATCTGCTCCTCGGTTCTTTTGTGTTGTTTATGTTAAGAAACTGATTTCATCGTGTTAATTAAATCGATTCAGTTTTAACATGTACATTATTTTGTCCTTTTGCTTAGATTAAAGTGTTGCTACCTCAGTCTTATCAAAAGGTTTCTAGACGAGCTTTCTATACAATGTTTGGAATATTGTCACATCCACATAACAACATTTTCAAATCCACATTGTCAAAATGAAATCCACATTTACATATCCACACAATCTATTTTCAGTCCATAATAATCAAATTCTTATTCAGTGAATAACAATTATTAACCACCTGTTCAATGGTTGTAACCACGGTAGCTGTAATTTTACTTGAAGATCGTAGAGCCCGCTTCAAACATAGCAACTATAATGAGAAAATGTAATTACCATGGTAACCGTTAAAAATAACCATTAAAACTTAGTAACCATGGTAAGCGTTAAAATAAGAGACCGAGGTAACCACGGACACCGTTAGAAATCACGGAAACTGGACTGGTAAGAACAACTACTCAACACCGTTCAACCCAGTCCACAAGGGCTGGCCTGATAACTTTGAGGAGTTGATAGTGGAGAACAACGTGAACTTCGTCCTGGCTGGCCATGTCCACCACTACGAGCGTTCTTGGCCTGTCAGAAACAGAGAGGACGTCTTGTTGTCGTGAGTAACTCATGTTTGTGTTTTTTTGATAGCCACCTGGTATAGTGGTGTAGAATCTAGTAGGCGATTTGTAAATAAAAGCGATTTTTAGATATTATTCTTAGATAAAACCTGCTTTAAAACCAACTTTGACTACAAGTTTGAAATAAATTTCGTTCATTTCACTTCAATATTTGAACGGGAACATTTCAGATACGATAACGTCGATAGACCCGTACACATCACATGTGGACATGCTGGAAAGGGCCTTTATCAGTAAATTTATACATTGTACATTTATACTTTTGCATGTTATACATTTGTACATTATATCATACATCGAGTAACCAAGAAACCATGACCATTGAACAAAAATAGCCATGACCGCAAACAGATAAATATGAAAAAATGTTTAAATTATGAAAGTAACTGTGACATGAAAATAACAATGACACTCCTCAGGAGAATGTGGGATTTCGCTGACCGGAACACATATGACGATAAAGCCCCGAGGTTCAGCGCAGCTAGAGACAACGAAAATTGGGGACATTGTGAGCTGGACTTCATTGACACCAAAACTGCCAAGGTACTATCCAAGTTATGTCCTTATATGAATGAGTCGTTTCAAAAGTAGTTAAATCAAAAATGATCTGAACCTATCAAAAAAGCTACAACAACTATCCATAGTACTAATAACATCAACAATGTGTTATCTGTATTATATTTGCTATCATTATATCAGTTATCATTATATCTGTTATCATTATATGTGTTAACTGTAAAGTTTACTACAGAGCAGTTCTGTTTCAGCACCGAATGTACTTAATGGGAAATGACACACCGACAGAAGAAGTGACTATTACTCGCTCTAGTGCCAGAAGAGTGACTTTAAGTGTAATTCTGCTTGTTGTAGGCTTTGTAACGTCCTTGCTAACAGATCGTTAGTGGAACGCTATAGGATACAAACGGAGGAAACTTCGTGAGACAGCCTGCAACATTGCCAGCGAATTTAATTATGTGCATGTTTATGTTCAAACATGCGAGGTATTGGACTTACCTAATACAGTGGATCCTCAGTAAGAATGATAAGTATTGTCCGACAGTGACCAACAAAGTACGCTTTATATTCAGCTATAATATTTAGAACTATTGGTGCAGTATTTTTTATATGTGTGGGTTATATGCAAAGAATACGGTTGCAAGGTTTATCGTTATAATGTATTATCAATTATTGTTTGTTATACTTTTTATGCCTCTTGGCATTCGATATAATAGAGCGTTTCTTTAGTCAGATATTAGTTTGAGATATAATTTCAAACGATATACTATTATCTCAAATGATATACTAACAATCGAAAACATAACATTGCATCGATCAGCCATATTCATCTCTCTGCAATACACACTCCACTACACATCACAAAACCCGCACGAATAACAACAATAAAAAACCAAGCAAGAAACCCGGACTCCCGTTGCTAGGATACACGGGAACTGGACGGGAAAGAACACACCCCAGTACTCCGGGCCGGACTTGCCCCCCTTCAAGGGGTGGAAGGATCAGTACGAGGCTCTACTTGTGGAACATGGAGTTGACATTGTCCTGAACGGTCACGTTCATCACTACGAGAGGACTTGGCCCGTCAGGAATAGGGTCGAGACTGTCAAGTCGTGAGTTGAACTTACCATTGTCGCAATAATCTTTTAAGCTCTTGGCATATTGTGTTGTGATTTGGAAAAGGGAACGATTGGCTTCTGGACTTGGAGATGCTGCTCCCTAGGATTCTTATTCCATATGTCATTACTCTTGTCTTAATGGTACCTTTAGATGTGACAGACTGACAGTATGATTCGTTTAGGTATAAGAACGTGAAGTATCCAGTACATATAACATGCGGAAATGGCGGAAAGAGCCTGTACAGGTCTGTACTATAAAATTCGGTCAACTACCTTGTACCTAATTAAGAGAGTTTTCCAACAGATCAGTAATCAAGGAATGATATTTTGTATGAAATTGGAAAATAAAGAACATACTGTAGGTTCGTCCCAAAGACAGATTATGAAGACAGCTACAACGAGACAGTACCATTGTTTGTAGCTGCTCGTTCTAACAGACTCTGGGGACATTGTGAACTGGAGTTTTACAACCGGACTACCGTTAAGGTCAGAGTCTTGTGAAATCAGGACTAGCTTGTTGCTTAGCAACGTACAGAGTTTCACAATTTACATCAATGCTTGGCTACAATTTTAGGAAAATGTTGGCAATATGTTCTTGTCAGAAGGTAGGAAAACCTGAAACTGCGTCAAATACTTATAACTAATATAAAAATAGTTATGGCAGTTTCGACTTCAGCACGCGATGTACGTTATGGGAGAAGACACGCCTAGAGGAGAACATGTTGCTGTGATAACGAAAAGTTCTGGCAGTATGCCAGCCTGTTTCTTCAACTTATATCTTGTTGCTGTAACGATTTTCGTTATGATTTAGTGATTTTTCATCGCTTTTAGGACATTTTCAATCTATTAGAAACACAAGCAATGCACCCATTTCTAATATTTCTGAGTAAGTGTACAACTTGAGTCGTGAAAACTTTACAGCGATTTACGCCAATGTGAATTAAATAGCGCTCATAAATCCTCAGTTTCTGTTAGTGAAAATAGAATTGATTTATTGATTTAACCCAAGTTAATAAGATACGTTTCTTACAGGAACAATGAAAGAGTTGTGTCCGTGCAGAATTATGATATGAGCACCACATTTAAAACAGATTAATTAGATACTCATTTAAAAGATAACATTCAATTTATCTAATTTTGTAAAATATCACGAATGATTTTATTTCATCATTGCTAAAAGTTTCTTCTAAATAAATGCTTGTTTCAAATGACTCCCGAACTTTTTTCTGTAGGGAAAAAGTCGTGGTTTATAATCATACGTCCACTGTAAAGATTAAAATCCTAAAGGATATATCAAGTGACGATTTGAAAATTTACAAGACTTTTTGTCTTTACGATAAGAAGTTAAAATCAAATTAAACCTTCTAATTAAACACTCCGTTATTGGATTAGGCTTTTTCGGCATGAAGTGCCTTTGCGAATCTAAACATTTCGGGAAAATTCTGCAAATTTGATATCATTGTTCACAAAACCAGGGAATCTAACGTTGTAATTCGACCCATCAATCACCAAATCCTAATCAAGACAGTGTTATTAATCTTCTGAATTTCCAAGTGATGATGTCACTACTGGGTCTAACTATATGAAAAGGTATTTTTGGGAAGGGTCGCATCTTTCATCACGTTCGTACCTTATGAGCATCAGAGCATGTGACTGCTATTGACCAATGGGAAGATAAGTACGGCAAATCAACTTCGAGCAACGCGATAAAAACGTGATAAAACCCTTTCCTCGAAAATACCTTTCTCTATTAGTTTCATTAACTTAAATAAAAAAAATGAAAATTTCAGTATACACAAGAATTGGGAAGGGCGTGAAGGTGGTACAAGCTCAAGGTACAACAACCCGGAAATAATAGGATGGATAGACAACTACCCGACACTTATAGTTGAGCAGAACGTAGATCTCGTCCTCAACGGTCACGTTCATCATTATGAGCGGACTTGGCCCATGAAGAATACTACAACTTGGGAAGAGAGGTGAGGATAGGCGATCAACATGCAGATTACTGCACCTGCAACAAACTAATTAAATTTCATCGTGTTTTCAAGTGGGGGAACCCTTTTCAAGTCATTACTTCGAGCAAGCTCGACTCCCATAGAGGTGCACTGAATGATAGCGGGTGTTTTATGTTGTTGTGGGTGGGCTGATGAATCAACCAAGCTACATGATGTGCACACTGTACTGAGCATATGTTCGATAGTCAGTTCAGAAAATTCATGAGCATGCAATGTGCCGTACATGGTATGATCCGACCACCTCTGCATCGTCTAGATGCAGAGGTGGTCGGATTAAGCTACCGGGCCTGATAAAGTTCGTCACTCGATCATACTAGCACTACACTCCACTTGCAGCTCAGTGAAGCCAATATACCGCATTTAGTCCAGCTGTCATTGCTGACATGTCATAATCCATTAATCCATTTCACGAAGGGGTGTGACATAGCATACAAACTTGCACACGCAGTTTTCTATTTGCTTGTGTGCCGTACGGGGCTGTACGGTGGAATAGATATATTTCAACCAACTATTTCCATTGTGTTGCAAGACACGTTATTTTTGTAGATACATACATCATATTCTAAATTTGTTTTATATTTGCAGTTACGACAACGTGAAATACCCTGTTCACCTTACCTGTGGACAAGCAGGCAAAAGTCTTTACATGTAAGTTATTTTTGGCTTGAAACTGTTAATCGTTCTTATGGGTGATCATGAAGCAATCTAACAGATCACTTTAGCAAAAAGATTTATTATAATTCGTATCTGAAAATAATGTTTATAGGAAGTACGCATATTACAAGAAAGAGAATGACAGCACACTTTACGATTCCTACCACAAGTCAGATCCTGGCTGGTCCGCAGCCAGAGATAATAGTCACTGGGGACATTGCGAACTTGACTTTATAGATTCTACCACTGTCGAGGTTAGAAAAACTTTACATCGCAATTGTTTAACATATTTTAATAGTTACTGTTAGCGATATATGCATATAAAAGTGTGTTGTGATTGATACAATCAACAAAGCAATAGTTTAGTTGACCACAGCCTAAGAGCGTTACATCACACATTAACGAGAAACCCAGGGGTACTTTGTTTATTCCACTCTATTGCGAGTTGCGACTGTCGAATGTAACCAAGTTTATAAAAATATCCATTGTAGCACCGGGTGTACCAGATGGGAGACACCGAGCACGTAGAGAAGATAAGAATAACGAGATCTAAAGATAGGTGGTCTGCAGCTGCTTCTCTCTCTATTTCATCAACCCTCCTAATACTCACCCTCTCTATTTTGACGTGGCAATGAACAATGAACATGACGAGTATGCCCATAGTAGTAGTTTGATAGTTTAACCATTCAGTTTTATAGATATCTTCGTTACAAATACAATAGGCAGTAGTACATTCTAACTGTGTAAACTCAATTTAAAAAATCGATTATACTCAAAGCGAGATAAATATACTGCTTATAGTGACCCTTTTGCAGTGCGACTTTAAATCATCATGCATATTGTGCAGCAGGTTGATTATTATCAGATTGATTATGAATCAGTAGCGATTAGAACTGTGATTTGAACCAATTTTGACAAACTTTCACGATTTTTATGGTTTTGTAAACTGACAAACAAGTTAATTTGTTTAAGTTATTATGTACTGTACACAAAATATTTACATATAAAAAGAACAATAATTTAAACTGTCGTAAACTGTGAGATATGAAACTACGGGTTAAGGTGAATGCTATAAGATGAGAGGGTATAGTCCAAGTGTCCGGCACTTTTAACTGCTGGTGAAAAACTTACAAATTTATCTGGGTCCCCATTTGACATCCCCAATACCGTGAAACTGGTTTTTGAGAGCGTTAGGGTTGGCCCAGGAGCTGTTATAGTAGTCGTCACCGTCATCTGCAGTGTGTAACTTCTGGAAGGAATAGTGGTTAACAACTAGATATCTATATGCATCTAATAGGGTTTGCTTAAGAGCTGCTACTAATCAGCTCTTAATACTTTACCGGTGATGAACTTATATCGAGATAATATGCATAAGTATGTAAAATTATAGGTGTGTCGTGATATTACCTTCATTTCCTCCTGCTTCCTGTATTGCCACGCCATCATCTGCTTCTTCTGATCCTCTGTCATCTGTTGTTCCCGACCAGGTGCTTGTGATCCTTTCTGAAATGTAAAGAATTTTGATGTTACCTGTTGGACTTGTCTATTCTGCGTATATTTGTGCGTTTCCGCGCTGTATTTGGTAACTCATCTTTGTGCATGAGCGGTGGAAACACTAACCTTTGTAAGCTTGACGACAATCTTTGTCTTCTCGTTTTTCCCAATGTAATCCTCCAACGTCTTCTCTGGCATGAGCTCCTTTCCCGCCCACCACAAACTACCCTTGTCCTTTTCTATTACTTCCAACGATGCCTGAAATCGCATCCCGTTAAAATGTCTCGTAGATTAAACCATAGCTTGGTTTAATTATATCGTCAGGAAACGCAAAGTTAAAAGAGCAGTCCACGGGGCGTTTATGTAGTCATGTCGATGCAGACTCTTTGAAGGAGAAAACAAAAACTCCAAATGTACAAACCTGAGTTCCAGACAAATCCTCACAGTTATCAATCTCAGCCTGGACCGGATCGTAACTCGGCAGTTTCATGGGATATACGATCATTATCGCTCCTTTCAACTTGTCCAGACTGCTTTGTACTTCTGTAACTGTCAACGTTCTGTTTGCTGTGACGATCTTACTAGACACGCCTTCCTTAGCATCTGTTATTGTCTTCATTATCACTTCTGCCATGGACTCGTTCGGAGCTGAAATCGTTGTTGGGAGTTTTCGGGAAAATGCGCGTCTTTAATTCCCACGCCGCGCGTAGCGACTTGGCTGACAATGAAACTTTACATTGAAAAAAAGACAAAATGCGACGGTAAAATGCTAATAATCGTGGACGGAAACGCGGACAAAGCGGACAAAAGAGATCGAACCTTTCCCCGAGCGACGTCCAATTGGATCAGGACACTCCACGGAGCCACCCTGAGGGACACAAATCTTCTCGTACTCATCGTGCAACTTGAGTTCTTCAATCTGGTCCTCAGTTAGGCCTTGCATGTTGGGCGGTAGAAAATGCCCGTGTTTAGCTAGCGACTGCATTTCTGAACAAAATTTTCGTTGTAACATAGTTTACAGAATCAGTTAGAGAAAGTATATTTTCTTTAAATAATTTAGATTTTATAGGTTTTAAGAACTCAGGGACGTACCGTCACATAGCCGGAGAACTTTGAGTCTCAAATCGTACACATCCAGAACGTCGGACACTAATTCAGCAACGTTCTGTTTAACTGTAGTGTCGTGTAGAAATAGGGAGTCGTTACCCTTCTTTAGATGTATTCGCACCATCACACTGTCTTTAGCTACTAATTATTGGTATAATTAGAGATAATTATAGTTCATTTAGATAATTATAGTTCATTTAGGTCATGATGATGTGCCATCATGTGGTTTCATTTCAGCTAATATAATATAGTAGCAAAACAATTCCTGAAGCTGGCTTCAATAAACGTATCATTTAGCTTGAATTCGATTAAATGTTTTCATTTAGTTTTTATTTAGTTGATGTAGATATAATAAGTGCAGTGCAGAGAATAAGCATAAGAATCTAAGTTAAAGTAATTAGAATGAAAACAAATAATAATCTTTATAGACTCACGTCTTACATTATTTCAAGTCGCCAAATAAGAATTTGATCAGCCACGATAAAAGAAAAATTGATAAAAAGTTAAATTCATCAAGAGACATTTCTGTACGAACAGACAACATTTCATAAATTATACAAAATAACAACCGTCGATCAACAACGTCAGATATTAGAATACCACCCTAGTACAAAAAGGTGTAAGAAAGTACAAGTTAGAAAATGGATAACAAAAAATCCCCAAATTCTAATCTGCTTTTTTCAATTGCGAAACTGGAACAGGACCTTGAGATTCTTCTTTAACTTCTAAGTAAGCAACGTAACAGTACACTCCCAATATAACATGTACCTGTAGGTTAATTGGATGGTAATTGCTTTACAATCTATGATTAGTGGTGTGATTATGTATGGTGATATCAAAAAGTTGAAAGTGCTTATTAACAGGCCTTCTAAATGAGGTTCTTGAATCTTTTTTCCACAAGCTGTACATGATAACGATGTCACTTCTAAATCGGGTATAAATCTTTGATGAAAGTTGTGCAGATTTGTTGGAACAACGCCCTGCAAATATCTGCTCGACAAGAACGTGTACAAACTTACCGCCAGGATAGCAATTATAGCCGAGTAGACATCTGTGTTCTCCCAACCTGCAAACAGGTACCATCTCCCCACGAAGAACAAAGAAACAGGAATAACTAGCATAGAGACGGCTGTGAGTAACAGTTGTGTTACTGTTGAAACTTTACTTTTTGCCATCCTAGCAGGAAGATAAGTAAGTTAGTTTTCAGTAGTAAAGTTAGGGCCGAGAGGAATGAAATCTGAACTTCGGGATGATCATTCAGGAACAAGCTTTGGTATTAAGTGTAAACTAAACATCGACTTTGACAATATTTGTTTTGAAAATTGGAAGGTTATAACATGCCAGTTGGATTGAAAGTCGAACAGCAGCGATGAAGAAGGGTTGACAAGCAATGCAATTCAGAAAATTATTACAAAATACAAATATTAGAGATAAGAACGTTCCCTGGTAACTATAACATGTCATGATATTGACCCACATGAGCATTTATCTAATGTGTTCTAGAAACACTGGTAAGTCACCATCAAATTTAGAACAAAACAAGAATAACCTTTAATTAAATTGCGGAATTTAACCTAGTCGAGTTGCAAAGCAGTATAATGTTTGTCGAATTGTTATGTTAAAACGATAAAAATGATAATTATCATTATCACAGAAAACGTTGTATACCAACTTTAATAAACAGCAAAACTCTTTGATATAATATCATATCTTAACCGACTAAACAATTTCAACATATAATAATGCATTTTATATTTAGTTGTAAACCAGCAAAGCAACTACTTTCATATCAAATTTATTTGTCACCTAGTAAACCTATATTTACGTAGTGTGTTCTAGTGCTAGGGGGATTATCCTGTATCTTTTCTTGTGCTTAAGTTTCCTGGTAATACTCTTCCCTCCTTGTATCGCATGTATGTTGGCAAACAGAACTTTACGTTTTATCTTCTTCTTCTTGGGTTTCTTAACTTCCTGTAAATAATAAAACTGTTGGTAACAGACTATAGCAGGGCCAGATTGAACATCCCACTCGCGTTGTGAGGATATTCTATCGTTTTTATCCTCAGAATTTACTGGTGAAACTTCTGGAATTTAAGAAATGGAGAACGACGTAAAGGCATTGAGTAAAGATCTGGGAAATATATGTAAGGGAGAAAGTGGAGATGGCAACGTACCTGATGTTTAAGTGTAGGTGCTGGGGTTGTCATCTGTTTTACATACTTCTTCTCACCAGTGTACACACACATACACACTGGTCTGTTATTGTTTAGTGTAGTTCCGCCTACGGGGATATGTACGTTCACGAATAGAATTATGTATACTATACATAGTAATACAGTATTGTGTATACATTATACAATATATATACAGTTAACTTAATATATGCAGTATATGGGACTTGGGAGTATACTATGCATTAGACTACGATACATAGGGCATATGCCATATAGGGATGTAAGTACATTTTGAGAACATTTGTCATTTCGTACATACTTTAGTGCATTGAGTATTCTGTCAAGCACAACTGTGTATATAAGTCTTAATTACCAATAAGGTCATGAGAATCTTGAGATAAAGCCCATATCTTGATCTCTCCATCACTTGACACAGACACCAGTAAGAAGTGATCCTTGACATCTGATCTGAAAATAAAATCAGAATGATGCAAAAAACACAGTGCATGGTGCAGTAGCTGAGTATTTTACAAATTACTCTAAATACTGCGTGAAGGGATGAGTCACTTTTCCTGCACTAGTCAACAATAAACAAGACAAAAGTTACATGTTTTTTGTACCTGACAAAATCAAGAGATTTGATTCTAGCGTTGTGACCTGACAATGTCTGTACAGAGTTGTTCTCTATCTCAACCACAGTTATATCCTTCATTTCACCTCCGTAAACCAACAAGGTGGGCGATAAGAACTTACCTAGTGAATGGTGATAAAGAAATTTTGGTTACTATGGTTACATTTTTGTTACTATGGTTAACATACTAAGATTGTGGTTGCCATGGTTTCTAGGTATATTTTGTGGTAACTATGGTTACACAGTTGAACACGTGGTGCTTTTCAGAGATATAATTACAATTGCATTGATAAGAATTGCAACAATGATTTGAGGATTTTAAATCTGTACGAAGTAATTCGGTAAGCAAGATTGTGTTTGATAGAAAGGAATAAGAAGCAAGTAAGTACTTGTGTAGCAAGCCAATACTTGTGTAGAACTTGTATACAACATCTACTTTAAGCCAATACTTGTGTAGAACTTGTATACAACATCTACTTCAAGCCAATACTTGTGTAGAACTTGTATACAACATCTACTTCAAGCCAATACTTGTGTAGAACTTGTATACAACATCTACTTACATGAGACGATGCGTTTAGGGGAGGTGTAAGTTCTGACTGGCTTTCCTGAGTGAGGTTGGAACACTAGAATCTCTTTGTCTGATAAGATGGCATAGGTAGATCCGTCTGTATTCCATATTACACTGAGGTAGATAAATAAGAAGTTAACAGAAGATTTACTCAGTAGACGATAAAGCCTTTTTGAAAAATCACCTCCAAAGAAAAATTGATTATTGAAATCTTTTAATTATTATCATCAAAATGCATTAAAATATCAATTATGTAAAGATTTTGTAAAGAGGACTTAAGTAACTAAGGAATGTTTTGACAAGTAAACAACGATGATAACAATCAGGGCCGGGGAAACAAATAAATACAAATGACCCTTAGCAAGGCTTTGGGAAATCAAGTGAAAATTCGAGTAATTACATTTGGCCAAATATGTTAAGGAGTAAAGATGGACAGTTATTCAATTCTGTAAAATTGAAAAGGATATTTAGGTTTGATATTAAAGATGGTCACTTGTCTGAAATTCAAAGTCAGTGAAGAGCATTATCATGATCAAACTGAACAGCTGTTTTAACACAGTTGAAATCAACTTGTAGCCTTTTGTAAGTATGGACTCACTTGTCAGGAAGAGTTTGTAAGTTAACAGTGTGGACAGGTTTACCAGTGATTAAACTCCAAGTTTTCAATGTTTTATCTCGACTCACTGACAATGCCAACACCCCAGAGGGATGAACTGATAGCTGAAATGTATTGTTACATCATAAATAAGTAATGTTGGGTTAGTTATATTTTTGAGTAATATTTGGTCTATTGAGTTGGGTTAAGACTAAGAAATTCTGTCTAATCTAAATTACTAATTGGTATAATAATATTATGAAATTGTATGAGGGGGATAAAACAATCAATGCCATTTGTGTAACTAACCAAGTCTAGAAATAAAGTTTGCTAAGTGCATTGACATCTTACCTGAGTAACCGCTGCAGTGTGACCTTTAAGAATCTTAAGGCACTCCCAGCTTCCACACTGGTAGACACATATTGTACCATCATCAGATCCGCTGAGCAGATGAGACCCATGGAATGCAAGACAATTTACTGTACCAGAGTGTTGCATCAATGCACCTAACTCCACCCTTTTATGTAGATCAAGCAGCCTTATAGACTCATCTGAACTTCCTGATAAGAAAGTGGCAATGAGAAAATTTATCATTCAAGCAAAGAAAACTTTCTCTTTGGCCTCCATATTTTACTTAAGTAAGTGATTATGTAATGATCCTAAATTTAAATTGTCAAATGAAAGACATTATGAAATGTAAAGCCCAAAACTTACCTGTGGCAAGGTATCTGTTGTTACAAGCTACACTTTTGACACACCCACTATGAGATTTCTCCACGAATTGGGGTTCGAAATTAATCTCTTCTGAAAGCTTAGCTGCATAAGATATTATTGGTCCTTCATATGTTCCAATAACAATCTCCATATTATGCTAAATAGTTTTGAAATGGTCATAAGATCATCTTTCAAAATCATAAAACGGTTTCTAGATTATTTAAAAACCCTAAACTACTAATTAGTTCTGCTATTTTTTACTGATCAAATGAATATTTGAATTTTAACTTTTATCAGAGAAGTCTATTTTGACAAATTTATCAAAATAATATTTATGTGACAGGAAAAATCCAGTGTCCAGCAGGATACAAGAGACCATCTGTCTGGTTATAGATGTAAGGGCAATAACCAGAGCCCATTTTGCTCGCGGCAATTGGTTAGTTGGTCAAAATCACATGGCCAAAACATATCACGAGGAATTTGAAGCAAGATAAATTTACGTTAGCACTTTTGGGGTCAAATTTAAGCTACGTGCAGCGCGTTGTGCACGCACTCGCTCACTTTAGGATTTAATTGGAATTTGGAGTGAGACAAATGAAACGAACAAATAACTTGGCATCTAAGGGTGACTACTTCAGGAACAGTGATTAAATTCAATGATACACTGACATATGCAAGAAATGCCTCACTGTTTCTATAACAGATGGAGGTAGAACAGCCAAAACAGTTAAACATAAAAAAAACACGTGTCAGTCACTTGCTCTCGAGTTTAGTTGCACAGATCCGACAGAACTCGTCAAAAATTTCAAAGACGAGCTTAATGTAATATACGAGACAATGATGGATTGCTACGAAGATCATCAATATCCTATTGGCATGACGAAGAATACACCACCTATGGGCGTCTTGATTTCGCATCTTTACCATACACCGGCTGTATCCCCCTCGTATTCTATACCCTGCAAAAAGGCTGCTATTACAACTTGAGAGAGAGAGAGAGAGAGAGAGAGAGAGAGAGAGAGAGAGGAGAGAGAGAGAGAGAGAGAGAAGAGAGAGAGAGAGAGTAGTTAGTAGTACGACGACGACACACACACAACACACACCACACACACACACACACACACACACACACACACACACACACACACACACACACACACACACACA
>JH154318.1:28290-45919 GCA_000226015.1 Mnemiopsis leidyi | reverse complement strand
CGTCTCTCTCTCTCTCTCTCTCTCTCTCTCTCTCTCTCTCTCTCTCTCTCTCTCTCTCTCTCTATCTCTCTCTCTCTCTCTCTATCCCTATGTATCTTGTCATTAGTAGAGAATACTGCTACAACTATATAACTATCGCCGCCATCCTAGTCTAAATTATAATTCACTAGTCTATGTCACATAAGCAGGCCTTCAAATGCTAATCGATGCATAGCAAATAAGGTTGGTTTAGATGAACCAAATGTATTGTCGTTGTTAGATCAACTGACCATGAGAATCACAGCTTACTTGTTATTTGAATGCGGATTTTTGGGATATGCATAGAATTCTTATCTTACAGTTTAAGTACCTCACAAACAAAGCACCTTCCTTTTTACCCTTTGTTTCGGCAGTCAAAGTCATTGTTAGGCAAAAATTTATCATCAACATTTTTAAACTTTTTTACTTACCTTGAGTAGTTTATTTACATCTCTTCAGTCGATCTGAATAAATCTAAACCGAATATAACGTTGGCTCTAACCGCTGGAAATGTCATTATCGACTTCAATGAAAATGGTCCTAGCACTGAAGATGTGGAATAAGAATGATGGTATATTAGTATATTGAACAATTATAGACACAACAAACTCCTCATACCTTAATCCTTGATTTTAATACTTTCTACATCAACTATTAAATAAATAATTTGAGAAAGGCCTACATATGACGATTATGAAATTGCTATAAACCACTAAAGGTTTTGCCCTCTAGTTGTATCGTCTGACTGTTTCCAAGGAATTACATGCAATTCTTGATTGCGATGTATCCTAATGGCCGATTTTAATGTAGACAATTACGAAGTATGTTGTAGTATAACAGAGCAAGATAATACAGTAGTATTACAGGCCTGCCATATACTCTTACTCATACAGATTGTAGACAAAGTCTCTTTAGAGTTGTGGTATTTTGTACAGAGCCACCAGCTAAATTGTATCGACAATTACCTTGTATTGGATCAGCCCGCCCACAAAGTACAACTGTCAGATTTTTTCTCTCTCTTCTTCTTAAATCATTAGAAATTTTACAAGTTATAAGTGATTTGGTTGATAGATTTCACGTAGGCAGAACAATACCGCATTGCTGAATCACATTCTATTTTCATGGGAAGATGATTTGGTATAAATACGTAGAAGGTAAGAAGTGCTAAAGATACCACATTTCGATCATGTCATCAGGCTCAATGCGGTTATTTGTGGTGCAGGGGCACGCATATCAGTCCGCTAAATGCGTTTTAATGCTTGGCTAATGACTTCAGGATCAATATTTCACTGCTGAAATCCAGGTTAATCATTAAGAGTGGAATCAATTTATGATTAAATCCATCAATACTGCCAACATTTTAGTACTCTTGGCCTTAAAATCTTAATCCATCATCTACTTTTTATTTTTATCTTCCCACCAGGTTATACAATTTTACTTTTTTACTTAGATTGCCTGATAATGGAACCTTGCTTTTGTCTTAAAGACCAATTTTATTGAAAATTCTATTTTTCCGTTGTTAAACGTTATATGTCTAAGCATCACGTGTTAAGACGTAGTCGTGCGAGATTTAATTTTGACACCACGCTCTGAATAATAATAAGTCATGACGTTAGTGGTTTTCGCAGCTTAGGTTCCGTTCAAATGATGAGTTCATTCCTTGAAGACCTTCTTTACGCTTTTTCGCTCAATCAAAATGGTTAGTCGATCCAAAAATAGCAAAATAACATGGCTAACAAACTTATATTACTCAATGTAAGTTAATAAATTGATGAAATAGGAACGATTTCGGTTAAAGTTCTTGAGCCGCCGAAAAGTATATTTCAAAGATTCAAATGAAATAAGCAATCAATTAATATATTCATTCATTCGTTTTTTCATTAATCTGTTCAATTATTCATTTAATTTTCAAGCAATAATTAAATAATAAGACTGTAGTGGTCTGTATCCAAACTTCGTTGAACACTCTTTGATTTATAAAGTCTCAAATTGTGCGAGCAGTGCTGCAATTATGAACATTGCTGTGCCTGTTATTAAGTAAGCAGGCAGCATCCAACATTCTGATATACTGTAGATATCATCGCATGCAGTAAATGTTATTGATCATACAAACTACCACATTTGACAACAGTAATTCCATTTTTGATTCAAAGAATTAATATCGTAATGCAGGAAATGGTTTCTAATTTATAATAGTCAATGGATCTCATCATAACAACACCACAATTATTCGGTTAATCTCTCGCACTAAACATCAATGATTGGGAGCAGCCGAAATCTTGTTCCTCTGTTTCGCTATTGATACTACGTGTCTGTTTCAGCGGAGAAGCACGGAGGAAGCAGCTATAACATGAATAACAAAATGAGATCCGGTGATGTAAAGCACAGCCCGTCTCCGGCTAACATGAACATGCCCAACGGAGCCACTTCAAACATCAACACAGGTGAGATGATAAATATTTAGAACCGTAAGCAGTTTATCCGGCGGACAATCGTTCGCCGCGAACCCGAATCAGTGGCAAGTTCGACAAACAAACGTTTTCACTAACTCCTGCAAACTCCGCCGTACTCCGCCGGACTCGCAAAAACGTTTGTTTGTGGAATTTACCGCTGATTCAGCGGCCGGATACAGTTTTCCGCCAAATAAACTGCTTTAAAGTAATCAAGAAGTTTGAAATCACTCATCAAATTGAGTGCAGAGTAGAACCTGTACGGAATCTAGTAGTTTTAGTTTAACGTGCCGCACAGCAAGGACATCCACTACTTTAGCCAGGCAAGGCGCTCCACACTGTAGTCTCAGTTCGGTAATTATCTATCTTTAAGTGAGATTAAAATTTAATTTTATTCTACTTTCATATTTGAAATTGATTTTCTTCAGGAGCGTACTGTGGAAACACTGGAAGGATGCCTCACCTGTCAAAAATGAATTTCGAGCGAGAAGTGCAGCGCAGATTCACAAACAAAAGAGAGAACATGAGCCGGGCAGAGCGTTACGAGATCGAAAAGAGGATCAACAAGCCGCTCCAGCTCAAATATCAATAGATTCTCGCTAAATTCATATCTGGAAACATATTCGCGTCATGCAATGGCGGGCCGTCATAAAGACATCGCGTGACTTAATCCGGACATCACATTGCGTGAAACTGTGCTGTTGATTCGCTACTTCTCTACTATCGAGAATAGCAATGTATTCCCAATTTGTACAGCACATTTCTTAGAATATAGATTTCTTTTTTGAACTTTGTTTAGCGTCCATCAACAAACAAACTCGTATATTTTGGTCGGGTTGGGACGATTTTACTTTTAAAAGACAAAAACTCAAAACTAAGTTTGGGTCACTTATTCTGGGGCGGGGTCGTAAACAGGTTACCAAGACAACGCTTCTCCGTACTTCCATACAATGCTTCGTCACCTTATCTCTGTTTCAGAAACCATTTCCATGGTTACGAACTCTCCCCAGAAATAGCTATCTTAACTTTCATTTGTTTTTATCTAG
This sequence comes from Mnemiopsis leidyi, assembly GCA_000226015.1. Classification (NCBI taxonomy): domain Eukaryota; kingdom Metazoa; phylum Ctenophora; class Tentaculata; order Lobata; family Bolinopsidae; genus Mnemiopsis; species Mnemiopsis leidyi. The sequence continues at coordinate 42,405 of JH154318.1, read as the reverse complement.
CTGTATTGGACGAATTGTCCATTTTCTAGCATGAGTCTTAGTTCTTTCTTAGTTACAGGAAGACGTTATTTTAGTTTTGATTTTGTCAAAATCACAATATTACACAATGTGTACTATAGTATACAGTATTGTAGTGTGCATTTGTGTAGTTATGTTAAAAACTCTTTGCTGGTTTGAAGAAATGGAAGTCCGAGAGTAGTCATATATCTTAATAAATTCCAAACCCGTTTTATACATATTCAAAATGCCATATCAAAATCTTCAACATGAGCTAAAGATGATTATTGGTTTTTTTATGAACGAAGATATAACAGCTTATATCTTTTAGTTATCTAAAGATTGTTAAAATTAGAATAAGAATTCTAGAATGTTGTGATCAGAACATATTCTGATTGAAAATTATTTGCTTAGTGCTGTGCAACTTATTGGACTATATCGGGTTAATAAACATCATCGATCTGTGATTCCGGGATACCCCATGACAAATATTAATTATAAAAAAATCTAAGAAACACCCGGTAAGGTTCATTGCATGCAAGTGCTAAATCATGCGTTACTGATATAAGAGTTTTCTTTATTGTTTATAACATTTTTCTCTGGTTTATTCTATTATAATTTGCTCTCTGATCATAATTTCCATTTATTTACAACTAGTAACGAATAAGCAGCATTCGCTATTAAATATCATATTGCAATAGCAATAGCAATGTTATTTTTCGCAGCGGTAAAGTTTTTCATTGCAGAGCTTCATCACGACTTCTCCCCAAAGTAATCGTCGTAGAAAGGGAAGAAAGTAAAAAGTAGAGTGTAAGTAGTCCAGAAAAGAGCGGGAATGATACAGAGTCCAGTCATGACACTCAAACGAGAAAAACACATTAGACACGAGACTGTTAGTAACCATAATGCTCCTGAAATTGAGAAATTCACATGTGATGAAAAAAGGAGAGTTTTGCCGATGGTCATATCATCAAGAAAATCATCAACGATAGAGGAAAGTGAAGGAAATCAAAAAAATAAAAAGGAAATATATTTTTGTAATCGTTTTACCTATAAGAGCGAATGATGGAAGTATCCAATGTCCGATAAGTAAAACAGGGGGGTAACTAAAGGAGACAAGGAGAGCGGCAGTTCCCAGGAGGATGTAGGCTACTCCTCTCCTTCCCCCCATCTGATACCAGGAACTGTACACGCCTAGTCCCAGAGTCCCGTATATACCTAGTCAAAAACGTTGCTACCAGTGCAAGCCACTAAAATTGTACAGTTGTTCTTTGCATGCTCAGGTAAAAAGTGAATTTTGAGGACGAAGAAAAAACCGCAATAATCATTTGTAATCCTTGTAATCCTTGTAATCATTTGTAACCGTTTTTACAACATCATCACAGGGTCAGGCACTAAGGCAACTGACAGCGCGGCGTCTCTGCGGTATTCGAGCTTACAACCTTTAGAATAACATTGAAAAGCTGGTCCTTACCAACTACCCCGCTTTGCTCTGGACTGATAAACCGTTTAGTTTTTTGGACGGAAACTTTTAATTTGATTTAAAATCTTTGCTGTTAGAGTTAAGTTGCATAAAACTAAGCTAAAACTCACCACACCACACGCCCCCAAAAATATAAAAAGGAAGTTTGATGGGAGAGTCCAGCTGGACTTCGTACCAAACTTTAGAGGTGTGCAACATACAACCCGCCCAGACTCCCACGCCCAGCATGGTCGGGAGGAGCATGAAGATAAATCCCGTAACCAACTTTACTGATAATCTGTCGTCATAGTGAGCCGGGTGTCTCCTGCAAAAGTTAGCATGGAGATGAATCCTTCTTACAAAGTGTCTTCTATAAATCACATGACGAGTTTGTGGGTTGTAACTTTCGGAGCGGGGTACGGAGAGGTGAAGAGTTTGGTCAAACAGTTGGACAATTCTCTTTTTACCTCGCCGTTATTTTTCAATGGGGAAACCCCCCGCTTTGGGAGTTGTAGCAAAACGTGCTCCAAATTTGAGGGATATTTTGTTTACTCAGAGAGATATTTGTTTAAATACCGGCCGCGGTTGGGTCACCACCAGATGTACACCTCTTGGCACTAGACGTGTAGGCAGACCTTGTGAGTCTTGTGACCTCATGTCCGGGGAAACAAGGCTCACTATCGGACAGCAGAGCATGAATTGTGCTGGTGGTGATTGCAAGTCCTTTAATTTGAATTACTGTGCTCAGTGTAGTATTTGCAATAAGGCTTACATAGGAAAGACTGTCCAGCAACTAGGCAACATAGAAGTCAAACTCAGGCACTGAGCACAAGCGGGTGCATAAATACATTAGCAGCTCATGCCATTGAACATAATGTACGAACTAAAGCTGGTTTTAGAGATTTTCTATTCTGAAATACGAAGAAAAGGATAAATTAACTATTTCAGATCAATTTTTTATTGATAAGTTTAGGTCGTATCGTCCTTATCGTACTTATGGCTTGAATACTTCAAACCCATTTAGTGTCAACGACCGGTTGGTTTTACAAACCTGATTTAAAAGTTTTGATGCCCTTTTGTCAATTTTATGTCAATTTTTAAAATTTTTTAAAATTTTCAGTATGCCCCATTTTTCAATTTTATCGTATTTTATGTATTAAATTTTTGTTCTAACAACACAATGTCTAAGTAGCTGAAGATGAAGAAAATGTTTCTACAATAATTTAGCCCGTTTCATTGCCTCCACGAACGACCCAATGAAAGTGTAACTTTCCTGAAGAGTTTATAACAAAAATGGAGCTCCAACACTATCTTTAAGCTAGACTAATTGCCCCAGCGGTTCTCAGAAGACTGTTTATAAAACAAATCAGCAAGAGCCTGAGAATATTCCTGTAAATGCAAACAAATGCAATCTCAATCCTTTAAATCCTGTCAATTCCATCCCTAAACAATTAAGAAGTTTCGAAAATTTACAAGCAAGGTAGCCAGAGAACCTTATGACGGAGTGCCCGCTATGATTACTAAGTTAAACTGTGAAACACAAGATTTTATAAGTTTGAGCATGGAGCGATTGCCAGCAAATGCCTGATCAGTCCAGCAAGAAATCTTATATCAATACTGTAAAAAATTTGTTATTACCAGACGGATCAAAATATGGATTGGAAGAATAAAATAGGTTCAATATGAGATGTACTGTGTAAGCATGTATAGCTAGCTAAACTATTGTGTATCGGCAAACAACAGGACTGAGAAAACTAAGGCTACACTAAATACTTATATTAAAAAGAAGCAATTCACTAAATGACAACGCACCTGGGTATTGACTCGACAACTGGAAAATTGAAATAAAGAGTCATCCAGCCTTTCAATGAGGTTGGAACTTGTCGAGAAAACCCCAGAAAACGGCGGGTTCTTGTCAACCTAACCCCAGAAAATCCTACTTTTCAGTTAGAAAACGTGTTGACAGAAAGGCATTACTCTTCATTATCTTGCTTTATCAGTCCTAATGTTCTATTGATAAGTTATCTGCTGAAATGCTCAACGACTGTATTATTATTATAATTACAGCATACACTGTTGACCAGCTTCTAAATCTGATAAATTTATACAGTTGCGAAATGATGGTGTGTTTGAATAAGGAGAATCTACAAATGATTCTATCTAGAATGGCACAAAGAAATTGAAATGACTCAAATAATGACTCGAATAATGAATTGAATGGTAAAGTGAAACGGTGAGAAAATAAGCTCAGTAGCTTCCTTCTCCGAAACAATGATCCACTTCTGCTGTACAGATGATGAGAAACGAGAATGTTGCAGAGTGGCTAGATATTGTCCAATATCTTATTATTCCAAACTGCCATATGCACGTTTTATTTGGTATTGTGTATTGTATAAGTACGTGGATACAACAATGATGTCGTATATAATAGACGTAGTGAGGGGCAGAGAGAGGCGATTCTAAAAATAAAAGTTTAATTTCCGATACTAACCTGTTAAGAACCATTAGTTCTACATTTGAAGACTCGTCACTCTTCACGACACCAGTTACTGGGTAGTCAAACGATCTGGTACTGTGAGTACCTTTATCCAACTTAAGAGTCTGAAAGTTTTCAACAATAAAATAGATAGTACTGACTATCTTATCTTATATATATCTCGCTTGTGCATAAGAATATCGCAGATAAGTATAAAATATTGCACATACGTTGTTCTCCCTCTCCAAAAAATGGTTCCTTGCTTTTAGTTTCTTGTTAAGTTCAATCAAAACCTTCATCTCCTCCTTCCTCTTCTTAAAAAATAGAACTTGTTAGAGCTTTACATGATCATAGCACAACTCTATATATCGCCGATAGAGGTATCTTGTTCATAGGAAAAACTGATCTTCGTTTTATCGATGCGACATAGGAAACTTATAAGAAAACTAAACAAATGAGCTGACTCAATGATCCTTACTTCGAGTTCCTGAGTCTGTTCCTCCAGAGCAGCCATTTCCCCCAATAGCCGCTCTAATGTCGGCAAGGTGCCGGTTTTAGAAAATGTGAAAGTTTTCCTCTCGCCATCACGACAGTTTTGTCTTTCAGTCGACATTCTGTGTCTTCTTCAGAACTGCTTTATATCGGACTATGTGGTTAAAATCTGTCCCTCTTTTACTTCTAGAAGCTTTTAGTTTTTTTGATCTAACTTTTTAGATTAACCTTTCACAAATATTTACTCTTCTTTGCTCATGTGAGTCCTATTCCAGTAGCGATACATTCATAGTTCAGTCGTATCCGTAATGATCCTAAGAGAAATCAAAACATTTCAAAATAATTGCTTAAATAGCAAGTAAATACTCGATAAGTATCCCACATGGGGAAAACTTGGCAAGTTAAAGTAACGGAAATAAGTAGACTACCAGATTTACCATGAGATATAATAGCGTGTAGAAGTTATTTCAGTAATTCTACCTCATTGTTTGGAAAAGATCTCCGCGTTATGTAGGCTATGATGTGCCCATATTTTAATTGCTCTTAATTGGCTGACTTTATATGCAAATCATACTTCAAACTAGCACTGAATAACCACATCATTAAGAATTTATCATGGTTTTATGAAGATCTAAAATGTAAAAACAGATACATCTCTGCCTCTATAAGTTCTTGATAAAGATTCAGAAGACAGCTTAGAAACCAGCAGTTAGTGGTTATCTATCGTGAGCGAACTAATAATTAGTAGCAAACCCTGGTCAGTTATCTCATGAAGCCGCTGCAGTTAAGTCACGCTGCCAGATAGACAGCTAAATACGATAAGGCTGAGAACATTTTAGTTTAATGTCGCTCTAGCTGTAGTTCTATCTCGTTCAAAAAGTTCTACGTTTTGATGTTCCGATGCGACTACCAATAATCTGCAAGATACTTTTTTGTGTTTGTATCACATTTCTCATTTCAATTTCGTCTGGCAAGACTGTTAGACTTGTAGACGGGGCAGGAGACGATGAAGGGTATTTGCAAGTCCAGATTAACAAACAGTGGATAAGTGTATGTGATGGGAACAGCGGTCTTGTTGAAGCTGCTTGCAAGTGGAACGGCTACACTTCTGGAAAAGAAAATAGACGAAAAAGTACTCAACAGTTCAGTAGTAACTCTTGGTCCTTTAATGTAACATGCCCTATGGACGTGCCAGACCTCAGCACATGTAGTGTTGGAAGATGTACCGAGAAAAGGAGGATGTACGTTAAGTGTTCTGGATATCCGCATTGCACAATGAGTGACGGTACAATCATTCCTGGAAACAATTCTTCTCTCTTTGTTGGAAACAACAAGGTAGGACTTGTAATTCTTTGACCGTCGATACAACGATAATTATGATGAAGACTAGAAGTTCCGAATAGTTCTCGTTTTTGAACCCTCGAATTACATACGATTGGGATCATCAATTGACGTATGAGTGTTTTAAAAAAGTTTTCTCCAGGTGTGTAGATGCAACACGAACAACGAATTGGAATGCGATTGCAGAAACATAGCGATGAAGTGTAAGGACGGAACGACGGCAATGGTTGATAACCAATGTAGGCCGATGTGTAGTGTTGACAAGGCGTGTGCTGACACACAGGTGAAGTGACTAATTTTCACTACACCGACTTAAAAACACTTATACTTAGTTGTTAGCATTCCTTCATCTGCAAAAATAGTACATTTGCTTTTTCCGACTGATCAAACTATTGACTAGCTTCACTTTTAACTGTACAAAACTGAGCTTCACGCAAACTTCCAGGTATCCTCTCTATGTGGGTATTACAAGAAAATTGGGCAGTGTTCCAACAAAACAATACAAAGCATCTGTCGTAATACTTGTGATCTGTGTGACGCCTCCCCAACTCCAACATTTTCATCAGAATGTAAAGATCAGTACGATACTGAGATCTGCAAGTCTTGGAGATATTTAGGGGGGTGTGCTAGAGAAAATGTCCGGGAGGTCTGTGGAGAGACCTGCGGTGGTTGTGATGGGCTAGAGGAGGAGGGGGACAACAAAACAGATGACGAAAAGGAGCCAACTAAAGAGGCTGCGACTGAGAAAAAATCGTCCAAAAAACAAATAGAGGAAGTGAGCAGCACTAAAAAAGTAAAAGAAGAAACTTGTACGGATGAATACGATCTGGCAAGCTGCCAAATATGGAGAGATAACGGGTACTGCTCTAAAAACAGCTCGGTGAAGAACTGGTGTAAGGCAACTTGCGGTGTCTGTGAAGAAACCTGCACTGACTCACTTGGAGAACTATTCTGTGCTGCCGCTTTGAGGTACTTGTTTGTTCCTGCTTTGCCGGCTTCTGTCGTAGTTCTTGAAAACGACTAGTTAGCACAATAACCTTTGTCATTTGTACTAATAGTAAACACTTTAGCCTATATTAGTAGGTTAAATATCCTAGTTGATCGTAAAACTTGGCGCCTTAGAATTATCTAGTTCTAGACTAAGAGTTAGATATTTCTAGTTTTTACACCAAGGGTTAGAGAGTTCTAACTTTAGACTAATAGTATTAGTTCTAGACTAACAGTTGTTCACGAATTACAAAATTACCCATAATATCATAAAATTAATAATAAATAACCAGAGATACTGTGCAGGTACGGAAGCTGCTCCAAGAATCTGAAAGTTCTGCGAGGCTGTGCCAACACATGTGGACTGTGTGAACCGATATCCGACACCAACTGTACCGATCTGTACCGTACTAAAACATGTGCCATGTGGAGCAGGCAGGGGAGGTGCGATACAGACAGTGACATTCCCAAGTTCTGTGCTAAATCTTGCGGAGTATGCAAGACTGTACAAACACAATTACCGACATTACTTCCTGATGCAAAGAAGGAAAGTTGCGAGGACACGTCGGATCAGAGTTTGTGTAGTTACTACAAATCAGCCGGCTACTGCGGTAACAGACAATACCTCAGTGCTATGAGATCTCAGTGTAAAGACACGTGTGGTCTGTGTGGGTTGGAGTGTAAAGACATGGAACTGGAGAGTACGTGCAGGGTTTGGAAGGACGGGGGACATTGCGAGAGTAACAGAAGTTTGAGAGAAAAAGTTTGTCCTTTTACTTGTGGAACTTGCTAAGGCGCTTACTAACATGTTGGACTTTAGGTGAAGCTGATGTTCGCTGCCGCTATGTGACTTACATAATTTGCATGCTCAATCATTTTGTAATCAATCATAAACTTGATAACAGCTATAATTGAATTAATGTGCAATAAGTTATATAATGTCATGTTGGATAATTGACAACTTTAATTCAGAACTAATCATTCGTTAAGATTGACGATAAGGCCAACGTTACGTTCATATAAGAGATTAAAAACACAGCATCAAAATTTTTGGACTGCGCCAACTGACAGCAGCTGACCGCAAAAACGTAGGTGAACTGTAAGTGTAAGAAAACAAAGTGAGAAACGTTGTAACAATTGGTAGCAATCCTTCAAAAGTTAAAAAAGCAATTCTAACCCAGCGATCAGCCCCTCCTAGCGATTCTATCCTAGCGATCAGTCCCTCCTAATGATTCTAACCTAGCGATCAGTCCCTCCTAGCGATTATATCCTAGCGATCAACCCTTCCTAGCGATTCTATCCTAGCGATCAGTCCCTCCTAGTGATTCTATCCTAGCGATCAGTCCCTCCTAGTGATTCTAACCTAGCGATCAGCCCCTCCTAGCGATTCCATCCTAGCGATCAGCCCCTTCTAGTGATTCTAACCTAGGGATCAGCACTTGCTAGTTGCTAGCGATAATTTCCAATTTAAAAATTGTCATTGGTCCAATTACAAAGATAAAACCTGCGAGGAAAAAAGCGTTTAATGAAGTTATATAAGAAAGTGCGAGTGTAAGCAAAATCGCTGACGTAAAACGACAAGTGCGAGGAAATGATTCACTTGCACTTCTCAAGCGGAGTTTCAATTGATTTCCAAGATGGTTAATTACTTCGCATAACCTCAGTGTGTTAATGCTAGCAGCCGAGTTGTTTCTAGCTAATCATAAATTAAATGCCCTAATTTGAGTTTTGGATACGCTCTGAATTCAAACTGACGCAATATATCAGCTAAATATCAGGGCTACGACTCAGACTAGAAAATGCTCGCAAAATTGGAACGGAAATTCCAGTAGAGTTGAACAGTACTTGACTATCATCAAAGTGACTAACAGTAAAGAACTTCAGTAAATACAGAAAATACAGTAAAGTAAAAACAGAAAATTACTACAGTTCCCAATTCTAATGTTAAGTAATGAGATGTGATCAAAATAGTTCCACTTACCGACTACACGTGGAATTGCTGAATCTCTCAAGAAGAAGAATACAAAACAAGTTTTTATGAAAAATGTCGGTTAACTTGTTGGCTTGCTACCACGATACTCTTCTTTAGAGGTAACGATCTATCCCTTCACTGCTAGCCTCATTTCTCAGCCTAGAACGTCACGATTTTTTGCATACGTCACAATTAGGTTGGTACGTCAAATTCTAAAAACTATTTTATACTTTAATAGTGCGTCATGAACACAGAGCTAGCTTGCTTGATGGGGATATCATATTTCGTCATATTATGTCAATCATAATCTGTGACGGGTTTCGGATTTTCCTGACAGGCAGACAAGGATTTTACATGTGATAATATGTCTTCAGTCACGAGGCCTGCTAATGGGGCGGATTTGTTTTTATTTCTAAAGAGTAGTTGATCGTTATAAAAGTGATAAAGCCAATTCAGCAGCGATATAGTTTTTATAATTTTGCCATGGCACTTTGTAGATTTTGTAATACCTGGCTTTATTGTCACAGTTAAAATCTTTCTGCTGCGTATAATGATGATCACTAACATCACTTGAACATATTTTCATGAGTGTTCATCATACTTGCATTGAGCGCAATATGTTGAACTTAAAGTTTTTACGTACTTTCAAATTAAGTAATTTATATGGCTACGATTATGGTTTGCACTTTTTTGAATTCAACACATAAGCTTTCACGCAATAATGATGGAAAGATAATGCGAAACCAGGGAGTTATAAAAACCTTGTGTCAACTGAACATGATCTCAGGATCAATGAGTGCGATGCAAGTGTTAAGTCTAGCTGTGGTGCTGTGCACACTGCAGGTTGGCTGTTGGTCCAGGCGACGGCGATCCTCGGAAGACGGTGATAAAGTTAAAGTTAGACGATCAGGTGATCTTTGTTAATGGTCTAACGTAATGAAGAAAGAACTCAAACAATCGTATTTAAATTTATTTATTTTTCTCTTAATTTCAAAATTAAGTTTTAACTTTTAATGATAATCTATCGTCTTTCCAGTAGTTCAGAGAGATACTAAAATGTTCAACTACGTGTCTGACGCTTGTGTCTATACACGAAAACTTGAAATGTGCGGAATCCAGCTATCGTGTTCCTGCTGCAATTCTCCTACTTTTGGGTAAATCAAAAAACTAAATTCTCGCATCAAATCCCACTATTCCTTTGTTTATCGTAAAGTGAGTGCAATTCTCCTACTTTTGGGTAAATCAAAAAACTAAATTCTCACATCAAATCCCACTATTCGTTTGTTTATCGTAAAGTAAGCATCAATTTTCAAAATTCAATAAGATTTACAAGATTTATGATAAGGATCTTGACTGTTTCTGCAACCTCCAGGTTAAATCTGTAAAACGTCTAACGACAAGATGTTGCCCATAACAAATCATAATTCTTGTACAGAGGATGTTGGGATGGACACATGATTGGTTATAAAGATGGAATTGAGGAGGAAATAATTGAAGACACCCAAAACTTCTCGGAAGAGGCTCAAATAGACCCCCTTAACAAGCTTGGTAATCATGTTTGACGTTTAAGTTTAACGATGCTTTCAAAGTACTTAAAATAATAACTGATATATGATATGACAATTATGTTAAGAAGATTTGCACAATTAAATAATTAAGCGGACGTGTTGGAACACGAACTATCGGACGAGATTGTTGGCTCACACAGCGGGAACGACCCTGCAAAGTGTCCCCTCTACCAGACATTCTATCTGGGGGAGGAGATCTGTCTCCCCTGGAACTTCCTTGCCATTACCGACATCATCGATACTACAAGTATGACATTTTATAACTACAAGATAAATTGAACAGCAAAGTACCCTATCATATCTTCATTTTATGAAAAAATAAAAGAAATAAAGACAGAAGGAAATAGTGAATCATCACCACTATCTTAATCCCGCTTTCAGCTAAGGGAGAATGCGCAGTCATCTTGCCAAACAAGTGTGGTAGTCATCTCGATCCAGCAGTCGAATATTGGGGCTCCTTTATTATCGGTTGGTTAGAATGTTGCAATACACAGGTCAATAGAGTAATAGCGTTGACCTGAAAAGATATCTATTATCGAAATATATAATAATCATTTTGTCTTCAAACAGTTAAATTTAAAGGAGGAAAAATATATCATAAACTTAAGCACGCCTACTATAAGTAGGGAAACAAGAAGTCTGTGTTTACTTTATGAAACTTGTAGTGAAAAACAATCCTGTCAGGGTCGCAGAACGCCGCAGAGACAATACAGATGTTACGTTTGGCAGGTCACCAGTGTACCTACTTCGACACAACTTCTGAGCTTCACTGTGTTCTTTAATCAATTTACAAGAACTTCTGAGCTTCACTGTGTTCTCTAAACAATTTACAAGAACTTCACTGTGTTCTCTAAACAATTTACAAGAACTTCACTGTGTTCTCTAAACAATTTACAAGAACTTCACTGTGTTCTCTAAACAATTTACAAGAACTTCACTGTGTTCTCTAAACAATTTACAAGAACTTCACTGTGTTCTCTAAACAATTTACAAGAACTTCACTGTGTTCTCTAAACAATTTACAAGAACTTCACTGTGTTCTCTAAACAATTTACAAGAACTTCACTGTGTTCTCTAAACAATTTACAAGAACTTCACTGTGTTCTCTAAACAATTTACAAGAACTTCACTGTGTTCTCTAAACAATTTACAAGAACTTCACTGTGTTCTCTAAACAATTTACAAGAACTTCCGAACTTACAAGAACCGTTAAAAGCCTTTTAAGAACCGTTTAAACGGCTTTTAAGCGGTTCTTAGGCGGTGGGACGTGTTTTATCATTTTCTCGATAATCCTTCACACTACAACTTTGTCGTATAACGTGTTATAGTTGCGAAGCTTCATATCTAAAACAATTCAATGAAAATTCAACTGTGAATACTTGACATTTAACTCCTTTTTGCCATGAACACGAGTTTTATCTTGTTAGGCTGACATTTTTATCATATCTGCCAGAATTTATTAAGTATAAGTGCTTATTTCAAGTTGAAAAGACATATAGTTAAGAGGATAACATCTTATCCTATTATTGCTTTGAGTCATTTCAAATCGATTTGTTCGAAGAAACTATTTATGCACCAGTAGCTATTATTTTACACTGTTTGTCCACTTTAACGTGAATGTATATCTCATGATGCCCCCATTATAGTCCTTCCCTATGTACTTTTGTAGCTCTCTTCATTGTGCCTTTTGTTTACAATATGTGCTAGTTATTCAGACAAAGACACGTTCACAAACAACCCTGACTAGACTGAACTCTTCCCTTCTTTATCGCTATAACGTTTAACTAAGAATAAGATAAATATGCAAATGTTCTTCTTCTCTACCGCTATGACGTTTAACTAAGATAAATATGCAAATGTTCCCAAAACCTAAAGCTATCAAGCTAGTTACATGATAACTAGTGAATTCCTGACCTGAGCAATGTCTCGCAGCAGATCTTGATTACATTGGGACATTGGGATGACACTAGTCAGCCGGGACACAGTCGCATGTTCATTCTGCGAGGTTTTCTCCAAAGTTCTGAATAGAGTTTTTCGTTTAACCGACCGTAATCGTACGAAAGTCCCCTGGTTGAAAATATAATTGAACAGCACTATAACTATAAGCTTACAAGAGTGTTGACTATAAGCTTACAAGAGTGTTGATCATAAGCTTACAAGAGTGTTGATTATAAGCTTACAAGAGTGTTGACTATAAGCTTACAAGAGTGTTGACTATAAGCTTACAAGAGTGTTGACTATAAGCTTACAAGAGTGTTGACTATAAGCTTACAAGAGTGTTGATTATAAGCTTACAAGAGTGTTGACTATAAGCTTACAAGAGTTTTCATGTGATCCTAATGAGCCCTGTCCTATCACTAGCTGTATTTCACAAGATTTGGAATTGACTTATAATTGCACGCAAACTGTGTGCGTGTTTCTAAAGGTGGGTGCTGGGGGTTATTGGTTCCATGGTAACAGTTTCCTAGGTAACAGGTATTGTGACATGTGACATGTATTGGCTATATAAGGACACGAGGACTTGTGTCGGATACATTAGCACATTACATTCAGGGTTGCCAGGAGATCTGCCTCACTTCCCGGGTAGCAGATTGCTCATAGTGTATAGTTGCTGCATGTCGCCGTAATTTCTTATTTTCTATTTTTCATCATTATTTTAAAATTGTTACCGGGCGCTCATCTCTGCGTGCAACAAGACTGAGGCAATAAAATTGTTGTTCTCCTCAGTCACAGTACAGTCAGTCGAATAAGATTTTTGTGGCAAATATCTGAGGAATAAAACTGGCGGACTTTGTTCGCCGCGGATCCGCCAGAACGTTCGTTATTGCAGACTCTGGCAGATTCCATCTGTTCCGCCGAAAAGTCCGCCTGAGTCCGACATCAACTTGGCACTCGCGGACAGTAAAAACGAACGTTCTGGCCAAACATCTTTCGGGTCCGATCAGATTCGAAGCGAATAGAAAGAATTAATTGTGTCGGAAGGGTGCGCGCTGTACAAGACGTTAACTACTGAAGTGTTACTCGTGATGTTATAATTGTCTCCCTTGGGACCCAGTCCGAGGTGTATTATAAAGGAGCAGTTAAATTGTGTAATGGTATAATGACATAATTAGCAGCTGCAAGTGTGTTGTTGGGACATATTCTACAGTTCGCTTTATTGTTGTATCCTACATGACCACACTTGTAGTTGTATTTCTTTGTTTTCTCATATACTTCTCTTCTAGTTAACTTCTCTTCTAGTTAACTTCTCTTCTAGTTAACTTCTCTTCTAGTTAACTTGAACAACTTATTTCCTGTGATTAAATAAGTTCTCATCTTGCTAAATCCAGTATCCGATCGTATACCCTCAATCCTAATGTATGATAGAATGACTATAACAAAACCTCCTCCTTTATAACGTTATTTCACATTATTTCACATTGTTAGCATTGGCTCGTACATTTTCTAACACACCAATCTCCATGCTTTTTCACTGCTGCACGTCACTTCACAGTGACATGCGATTGCAAGTTTGAGAAGCCGATCTGTCGGCCAATTTTTGTTAAGCAGTTTCGTCTTCTGCTCTAATTATCATTAAGTGATTACAGCGGTACACGTTTTTCTATATGCCAGTATCTCCGATGAAGGTTGTTATACCTGAATTTCTGATGAAGGTTGTTATTCCTGTATCTCTGATGAAGGTTGTTATGCCTGTATCTCTGATGAAGGTTGTTATGCCTGTATCTCTGATGAAGGTTGTTATGCCAGTATCTCTGATGAAGGTTGTTATGCCAGTATCTCTGATGAAGGTTGTTATGCCAGTATCTCTGATGAAGGTTGT
>JH154313.1:558812-578975 GCA_000226015.1 Mnemiopsis leidyi | reverse complement strand
TAGTTAGGTTTATATACCTAGAGAACCCGTTCATTAACAGCTGATCAACACACCTACCATGACATCGATTTACATCGCCGCATGCACCTCGCCTCACACAAACCCAAGTGATCCATGACTTTAGGTCAGATTTCCACTGGCTCACATTTCACAGATACGTCACTAACAATATGGTGTGATCTGACCCCCGTGGGACTGATTGGGCTGTGTGATGTGATCCCCCTGGGTACCCAGATTCCAAGGTTCCCAGTTGTCGGCCACCGCGATTTTGTAACCGGGCCGGTCTGAATCTGATCCGGTTGTCCGGAACGAACCGAATATCCGGTCGGCTCCTAACGTGTACGGAGAAAATGATTTGTTTTGATTCTCGGTCGCGGTCTGTTGTGACTTCGAATGACTCAGCGTTATGAAGGGAGGTAAAAAAGATCACACTGCAGTGCACTGCCCATACGATTATACACTAGCTATTTTCGTGTTTAGAATAAGTTGGGCTCAATTCAGCAACGTGACAGCAATGATACCTTAAATAATGGCCAAATGTATATGATAATGTCTTACTCGTTGTGTCGGGTCTGAGTTGAGAAAGTGAAGTGTAGTCTGCAGCTGGTCCCCCAACTTCTATTTCGTCAGCTGCACTGACATCCAACTGTTAAGGTTGAAATTAAATGTGATATTGAATTAAACGTGGTAGGTAAAAGTCAGGATTCATCCATCTGACATCTGTAGTCTGCTGATTATGTTAACTTTACTTTATTAAGATTGCCCATCATGATGTACAAAATATGTAAATGATTACCCTGTGTAGGCATGAAGTGAGAGGTTCTCCGTTAATAGTGCTTTCAAATCCCTCCCCTGTAACTTCGATTTCAAGGGTGAAATCACCGTTTTCTTCCACCGAATTGGGGTAATTTTCTGCAATCTAACAAATAATTATCATTATCTTTGTCAGTGTTTGGTAAATATTCTGCATATTCGCCGTCACTGTCAAATACTTCTCGGTGATCACACACAACTGCAGAAGGTCCAAGGAAGGCTCTGTGATTCGGCCCATCAAACATGAACATTTGAATAGTTAAATAGTTAAATAGTTAAATACCTTGTTGCCCCAGACTCCGTTTTCTCTGTGGTTCATCCTGTACTTATCCTTGCTTCTCTGGAACTCTATGTGGAATACGATGTCGTTGCCACTGAACAAGTTTACAAACCATTTCTTTGTTGAGGAGGAAATTTCGGTACCTGGTTTGAAAGGTTCGATTTACTGATTTACCATCAGGCACACTGAATCATGATGATAAATTTAATGGAATAAGGATCATGAGACTTGTCATAGCACTGCCACTAGCAGTTGCACCAATGAGATCACAAATACCTTTGATTGTGAAGATGTCCCCCACTTGGACTCCCTTACTCAAATTATAATCCTTCTTCTTCACAATCTGGGTCTGGTTCATGACAACCACGTACTCCTCCCCCACTTCGTCCTCAGATCCAGATGTAGGGGTGGGTTCCTCTGTAGGATCGTCACTCCCACCTCCACTAGACACTATGTATGGGTAGGAGGCCCAGTAGGAGTACCCTGACTCACCACTGCACCCTCTCGCTAGCTGCAGGTACCCGTCTAGGCCCCATCCAGTTCCCCAGCTGATTGTGGGGCCAAGGCGTCAATGTTAAAAATATGGTCACGGCGCTGTTTTTGTGATACTGATAATTTGGCTATTGGCAACAGGGATTGAGGCCCAAGTGATAGGATTCATCGGTCAATGTTTATAGATAGATATCAAGAAATTGTCATTAATAGATTGTCATACTCATAGATATCATGATATTGTCATCATGCTTTGAAGCCTCATTTCATCACTGTTTTTCGATTTCAGTAGTTTTTGACATTGAAATTTTGCTTAAGGTACATTATGTCACTAATAGCCTTAAAGTTAATTAACCTGTTTTTGATGATGAGGTTGTTTGCATCATATCCAACTAAAGTAACGAGATGGTTACAGTTATCTCCGATACATGACTCGATAGATCCACTCTTGTAGTAGTAAATGGAGTCGTCAACGTTGATACAAACAGCAATTGGGCCGTAACTCTGCGGGGAAAAGCTGATAATTATATGTAGCTGTGCTGCACAGCTTGACCTTCACGGGTGGATTTTCCAGTTTAAAATCTCTTCTGTCAAAGAGTCTTAATATTTATATCGAAATATCAAATTCGGCCCTTCATCTCGTTAGAACGGTAGACGGATATTATCTCGTCATTAATCCATTCCCGGACTCCACTATACCTGGAGATGGTTCAACATGGTACTCTCGGCGTCGTGTTCCCTGATAATGTTGTACCCCGTGACGGCGGCGTCTTCTATGGCGTTAATGGACTTCCTGCTGCAGCTCTCCGCTGTCTCTGATTAGTTCTTTAATGTGATTACTTAAAAACATTACGTAAAAACATGTGATTACGTAAAAACATAATTGTCATGAATGATAAGTGATAAACTTGAAGTGACAACTGACAACAGGAACGTCATGTCGTCATATGAAGTCTAGGCCAAAAGACTTCGAATAAGACTAAGAGACTAAGAGTTAGAACTAAGACTGACGTGGCGACTTGACAATTCCATTGGTTCTGTTGATAAAATTTAAGATAACACAGTTACTGTTAGGCAGTTATAGTGTCTAACTGTTTAACTTTAAAAGTCACGAAATATGAAGTTTGTATACAATACAGACAAAAACACATCCACGACGCATCTTTCCCGCTCGTTCAAGATTATCTTGAATTACGTACCAAGCAATGAAAGCCCGACATTGCCATTTGTTGAGAGAGGTCACGTGATATGTCGGCTTATCCAATGATATGGCGCGCGCGCGTGTGTGGGTGCGTTGCGTGATCTGATGTACCGTGAGAGTGAGTGTAACCGTAAGTCGTCAAGTCGACAATCGTTAATTTGTTCATTTGCTTTGGTCGGTCCGTCGCTTCGTTAACTCATGCCAAACTTGAAACGTGTGGTACGAGAGCTGGCTGTACGTCCTGGTAGACACCTAGCCCCATGAACCTTGTCACTCAGTGTGATTCAATGGCCAGTGCTCGACATTTAGACTTCAGATGTTTAAATTTGACATTCTCGGTTCCGCGATCCGTCATAGATTGTGCCGGTTGTCTAGAATTACATACTAGCCTGTCTAATATTTAGCTATCAGATTTATTTACCATATTGATCAAATATTCTGGTTAAAACTATTCGCCCAGAGCTGGGCTCACCGTTCGCTTACTTGTTCCGACATATGCGTAGTCCTCCATGAGTGCTATGTAAGAGTTCGTTTTGACGTCATCCCAAACAGTAGGCCACCAACCACCACTACAGCCGTAATCTGACGGTATATTCTAGTCACTGTTAAGATTCATGAGTATGGTCTAAGTAAGTCAATAGTTAGTGCTTTCCATTTGTCTAGTAGTAATCTGTAATACCGTTATCACATTTCGGATCAAGAAGTTCGATTGATCATGATGACGAAACGATTTGTACCCTTTAAGTTACTAAATTACTTTAGCAGTGTACAGTGTTTAGTGATAAATGATTTACTAAGTTACTTTAGCAGTTTACAGTGTTTATTGATAAATGATTTACTAAATTACTTTAGCAGTGTACAGTGTTTAGTGATAAGTTACTAAGTTACCGTGCAGTGTACAGTAAAACTTTTATTTACCGTGCCTCTATTTACCGTGTCCCTTGATTTACTATACCGGGCCTTCTCCCTTTCCCCCGGGAGGCCCGGTAAATGGTGGTTTTACTGTACAATGTTTAGTGATGAAATAGTACAATTGTCAAACCTGCGTTACAGTCAAGTACTTGCTGCTCACTAAAATTCTTGGCGTTTCCAGTTGCTAAGAAATATGCCCCCTCCATTGCTGCTACTGAACCAAACGCCCAACAAGAACCGCAAGAACCTGTATTTTAGTTCTGAATATTGGAATAATATAGACTGAAGATCTTGAAGCCTAAAAATATATTAATATGTATTATAGCATGAGCAGGCCGCTTAAATTTGAATATTTTACAAACTTTTGCAACCGACCTGGCGTAATTTTGTATCAGTATGGTGGGGAACTGGTCTGATGTACCAGTTAGTCATAATGTTCATGTCATATAAAATTGATATGAGTTGTAAGACAAAACAGTATGCAGTTCATTTTCTTAGTGGTCTAACCAAATAAAATTAAAAGCCAAAAAACATTCAAAACTGAAAAGGATGGCTGCTGAGGGTTGCGCAGGAGAGCCAACTTGGCTGTAATATCGACGTGACATCCAGCCCCTTCTCCGGTGCTGACGATCATTCATCCACCATAAGAAGCGCTTAGTTGCTTAACCTTTACATCCATTTTCCAAACGTACTTTAAGAAAGGCTCTAAAGATCTTGTCTGATGCTGAGCTGTCTACAGGCGGTGATTCGCCAGAAAGAGTTCCCGTGCTCCTTTTCTGACTGCTCCTGATTTGTCCCTTCTCAATGAAGTGGTAGAGTTCTGGCTCCATCCTCATCTAATCTTAGAACATCTCCACAAACTTTCTCCTTACAAAACGCTATTCAACTGTTCTGTCCAGACTTATGTACACAGTTTTATACAATGGTGTCTGTTTCAACTTTTTAACACACCAGACAACACACTGACTGTTGCTTCTTTACTCTTGAGGGAGAATTTAACTGGACGACACGTGTCTTTGTGCTTGATCTGATCGCTCCTATTCAAACAAAGTCCTTCACAACAGATGTACTGCCCCTGAACACTGGCTCATGATCGCCTCAACAGATTCCCGTAAATCGCCATCCCCAGGTTCATGTAGTCCGAATATCAGTGGGTTTTTGCAGCGATGATAATCTCCAACAGCTGTTTTTACTGCATGCTGAATGGATTTAGTAGTAACTAGTAAGTGTCCTACTCTCAGACTTGCTGACGGATCGATTGTTATTTGTTTCTGGAGATTGATAACCAATTTCTGACGAGTGGTACAGTCTGTCTAAAACTCCTTCTCCTTCACCGAAGCACGTTTCAGCACACAGTGAGTGAACCTCGCAGTTTCAACCAAGCTCAAACTTCGATATCAAGCTCGCCAAATGGGGTTTTTTGATCTGTGGAGTTATCAGAGAAGCTTTCCCAACGTCCTCTAACTTCTTGCATTCAGCAGTAGCGATTGCTGAGTCGAGACAGGTCAAAATCTTCTTCTCTGTGTCTTAGAGTGTTTCCAGTGTAAAGCTCATGGCTACGGATAGTCAGGCAGCTATGCACACGATGTGAACAGTGGTCAGTGGCGGTTTAACAAGTTTGCTGATAAACTAGAGCTAGCAATTAACTGCACGCGTACAAAAATGATGAGACTGAACTAAATTGACACGCAACAAAAATAATAAGATGAATTGTATATAAGACTGAACAGTAGATAAAACTTAACAGTGTAATATAGCAAAACCTTGATTTTTGACGGATGTTACTGCGCCGTACTCTCGCCAATCAAGGCTGTCTTCGCTTCTCTTGCTTCTAGATTTCCTGTTAATTTAACGCTCTCAACTATTTGATGGAAAATTATTATAGATGTCACCTTAATTTTTTACTCATTTATTTGGAGTGTGATAAGATTCTTTTGTAAAATCGTTTTCCATGTCGGACGATGAATTGTACGTCAATAAACCCTGAGCCCATATATGTGAAGATATATGGTTATGAATGAGGCATTAATTATGATATTTCCACTTTTCTACTTTAACTTTTTTATAGTCTTATACATGCCAAATGCCAGTAATAGAGTTATCTGAAACAGTCAGTGAAATTGCAAGCCCAATTGCAACCATCAAATTTTGATCGACATCTATGGAGTTTAAGGAGCTTAAGGCACTTGACTACCTGAGTATTAGAAGATTAATGACTACCTGAGTAGATAAATGTACCTGAGCAAGCTGTGTTTAGGTAGTGGAGGCTGCCTCATTACCGTGCTCGATACAAGTTGTACTTGAAGTGATTGTTCCAGTCGTGTGTTTAGCGTCATGTTCACCCCCAGATAGCTCTTCTTCTCACTTTCAGTCTGAATTTAGTAGCCTTCATAGTTCTCACAAGAATAAGTTCGAACAACCATGATTCATATTTTGTATCGTTTTGCTTCAAGAAAATATAATTCTTAGTTAACTTCTATACTAAGCGGATTTGAGTTTGATTCATTATCTAATTTATTCTAATAATTGTCACAAATGTAAGTTACTCAGTTTGGAACGTGATAAATTTACCATAAGAGCAAAAAAGTTTTCCTCCATTTCAAATTTTCTTTGTTTCCTCAGCTTGCCTATCTCATTTCGAGCATTTTGGAACAGAAGAAATCTCTGAGCTGAATGGAAACATACGTTTAAAAGCCTATTGGGTCCTCGTCAAGGGAAAGAAACGGTTTCAAAAACGTGAAAGTGAAAATTGTAATACGATCACTCCTAACTCCATAAAATCCCGGTCCCTGTGCTTAGAATAATAATTGCTTCCAAGTGTTAGGATAAATACAAACTTTTTGTATCGTCAGTGAAAATGTCCTTCAACCCTCTAAACTCTCTTCCTCCTGGTCCTTTGAGGGGCCTGTCCTTCATGTCTTTCTCGTCCCTTTCTGAAAGGAACCAATAATTTTGGCCGTATAACTAATTGTTTCAAATGAACGACCTCCAAGCAAAGATAGATAGTCAAGTTAAATCATGTTCTTAATGTATGGAATATGGTTTATCTCCTTCTAGCAATAAGTATAAATTCAATGATGGTCTATTGTTTTAATTAGCCGCATGATTGATTGATTGAATTTTTATAGTTCTGCTCGGCTTTTCATTCTATGATAATTTTTTGTCCACGTTTAGTTATCTCATTTCATTCTACTTTATTTCTTTTTTCGCTAACATAGTACAGTTTAGTGCTATGATGATAGTACAGTTTAGTGTTCTGAAGCTGCTGTAACACAGAGAAACTGATTAATAATCATTCCCTGTCTCATTTGTTACCTGTTAAGCCGAAAAGAACTATAAAACTGCAATCAATCTACTTCTTGCCTTTAGTGGACCTAAGTAAACCAATGTTTTCTGTCTATAGATATTTTCTGGATTCTTGCATTTTTTCAACAAACCAGCTCTGTCAACAAACAAGCTCGGTCAAAAAACCAAGAAAAACGGCTCCATTTAGAAAACCACGAAAGCATAGGATTGTTTCTTTACCTAGTGTAGATTGCCATAGCTTGTTGAAGTCTGTTCTTGCT
Organism: Mnemiopsis leidyi; assembly: GCA_000226015.1. NCBI lineage: Eukaryota > Metazoa > Ctenophora > Tentaculata > Lobata > Bolinopsidae > Mnemiopsis > Mnemiopsis leidyi. Next base: position 571,711 of record JH154313.1, on the reverse strand, counting down.
TGTACGGCGGCCTGCTTCTTTTTCCACAAACCTTCGCCTTGCTTTTGGGTTTTCTTTGGTTTCCTCGCCTCACACAGACCCACTACTACAACAAGTATGAAGAATATTGTAGCTTTCATATCAGAAGACAGGCAAGTCAAACGGCACAGCAAAAGATAACAAAATTGTGTTTGCAATTTATCGCTGTAGACAAAGCTGCATTTATCATGATCACGTCAATTGTATTTTGGAGAAAAACAAACAAACAGCGAGGTTATTTAATGATCATCCACATCAAGGTGAGGCGAGTTGGGAAAATCGATGGCTTGCCACTAAATCTATGCTTTAGTTGGCCAAGTAGTAGTAGCAGTAGTCGACGAGAGGCTGTAGTGCCTCTATTAACCTGCTTTCAGATTGAAGGTCATATATGCTCGATCATACGACTGGACCGTCTGGTCGGAGATCGCCAGTCTGCATACGACATACGTGCGACGTGCGTATTAATATGTCCGTACAGGTAATAAACCCCGGTTTGGCATTGAAGGGTGGTTGCGGCCGACCCCCCACTTATAGAGTTTCAGAGAGTGTATGTCTGTTTCCAAAAGTCTGGTATAGTAGTGCTTAGGATGCCTATAGGTGCGCTTGGTTTATTAAGTTGGCGAAGCTATAAAACGAAAAACCAGTGCCGACGAAGTCTTAAGTATTGCTTTAAAGATTAAAGTTACAAGTTCATAAATGATTTATACTGTAAATTTCCTTAGGTTTTCGATGAACATCATTTGAGACGAAATGAAACACGACTTATAAAACTATTCAAATAAACATATTCATAGTTATATCATTTATACATAGTTATAGTGGTAGTGTATGTTTCCATAAATCACGCTAAAATATCACATATCCTACAATCATACAACCAAACTAAAGCCTCCCTTTTAGCCATAGATCATTGATTATAGGTTAACCGGTAATGTGCCATTAAAGTCTTTAAGCCAAATGCCCTGCTTCTAACCTTGAACTATTATGCATTTGATCCGAGGCTCAGGATCCCTTAACTAGCGCTATTATCTGCCATAGCATTATTTGAACCCTTAGGATTGATCTGCGTCGCGCTAACTCTAAGGCTATATGCAGAGATCGAGAAATGGACAACTGAGCTCTACGAGCCGGCCCTTATATACTATTATTTAGAGCATATAAATAGTGATCTAAATCTAAATATTAGATCGACCCACGACTGTCAAGTGTCAACACTTTGTCAACACATTGTCAACACATCTTAAATCATAATCTAAAACGTTATCTAACAATCTAGTTCTAAAATATAAATGTAACAATTTAGATCTAAAATATAAATCTAACGATTTAGATCTAAAATATAAACCTAACAATTCAGATCTAAAATATAAATCTAACAATTTAGATCTAAAATATAAATCTAACAATTTAGATCTAAAATATAAATCTAACAATTTAGAGCTAAAATATATATCTAACAATTTAGCTCATTCATATCTAAATACTTAGATCTAACTATTCATAACTTTGCAAAAGTCTATCTATATCAGATGTATGTAACGCAGATATATATTACGCAATATATATAACGCAATTACAAAAGTTGACTAGTACTGGAAGCTATAAATTTAAGATTCATTATAATTGAGGTTAAATTTAGACTCTTACATATAAGCGGCATGCCGAATTGTGATTCATAAATCAGGCAATGTAAATATTTTGATAATTAGAATCCGTCAATTTAGACCCTACAATTTGGACCTACGGAAAAAGAAAGACTAGAAAAGTTTTGTTGTAAAATCAACAAATTTGAATCTTGTTGCAATGGTTCTAAAAATTAAATATCAGCTAAAGATCATTTAAGATAATCGAATTAAAAAAAACTCGAATCGAGTTGCAACGGTACTAAAAGATATATTAATATTATTATCGTCTAGCTGAACAAAACTGTCACGGGTCGACTGTTGAAATTAAATAACTCCGACTTTCTTTAGTTTTGTTTTGAAGGCGGTAGAATGTAAGTTTCCACTCCCAGTTCATCTTAAGGTAAAGAATTCATTAATCCTCCACGAAATCACGGAGTCTCCTTTTCAATAACAAAACAAATTTTCGTTGAACTTGAAAGAAACATCTAGAATCCAATATTTATTGAAATTTATATCAAAATATGTATTTGCACCTGATTCTCTACCTCTGAACATAAATTTCGCATTATTTGTTCAGCAATGTTTAAAAAACATTCGATCATAAAGTTAACATTGGTTTCTCTAGACTAAAAGAACTGCTTTTCTTTAACATTTCTGAAGAAATTTTGAAAATCTGAAGAAATTTTGTAAATCCGATAAACTGATACTTAAGCCTTGATAAAATTTTCACTAACAAGTTTAGAACACCCTAAACAATCTTATATAATTATCGTGAATAATTTGTTTATTTATTTGAATTAACAATCAAGTGTGTTAAGATGAAAAACCGTCAGTAAAGTAATCACTCCAAGAAATGTAGCTGCCAGCAGGAATCGAACTTACAATCTTACAATCTGCGCTACTTGGCCGGTGAAGAACCGGACGGTTAAAAAATCAAACTTCTTCAATAATCATTTTATGGCATGATTCAATAATAGTAAGGCGATGAACTGCAGCTTATTTTGGATTGGATTTATTCAAAACTGATTACCAAAGGTAAATACAACAATAGTACTTCAAAATAAACCAATGTTAGGACCTAATTTGAATAACATATCTTATATGGGCAGGAAATATGGATTTCTTTCATTCTATACATCTCAAATGACACATAATAATAGTATCATTAGACAGCAATGTGCCATATCACACCTATTTTATACTAACCAAAGTTGGTTCATTATTCACTATTGTGAAAAATAATTTTGTGTAACTTATAAAAGCACAATTTAAAACGATTAGAATAAAAATTACAAAAAATTGCCAGATTTCATTCATCAAATCAATTGATACTAATAGTAAATATTAGCAAATTGAGAAAGAGGGGTAAAAACCATAACAGAATTGTTGTAATTAAGGATTGCCAGTAGTCCTAGGTTAGATACTTGAGGTAACGAATATGTAATCATAATACCTGCAAAAAAGTTGTAGGATTCCTACTTAAACAAAAGTCGTCCTGACCGAAATTTTCTGACAAACGAAATTCAAGTTCAATATCTTCGCGATTTTTTTTTGGTTGGATCTAGCGCTTCCGTCCAGAATTGGACGTTATTTTGCGGTTCAAAACTTATTTTTTCGTCTAGAAAAGAAGAAACTGAGACAAGTTTTCTGTTAGAAACTAATGTTTCATTCTACACATCGATGTGATGTGTTTTATGAATTTTGTGTCTCAAAAATTTTGTCTTATTTTGGCTAGAAACTGATGTTTTGGTCAAGAAATGAATGGCTGCAAAAAATCGCCTCCAACCAAAAATACTTTAAGCCGAAATTTTGGAATTCGTCCTACCAGTAAAAAAACTTGTTCGCACCTATGTTTGCAGGTAGGTTGGATGTTGTATTCCACAACTCCCGTGCTTGCATTCCACAACTAGGCGTGCTGAAACTATTGATTCACAACTCGGACGGCTTAGCTGATAACACTACTGTGTTCTAAATTCACGTGCTATAAAGTTTGAAAATAACTTTGCGAATGATTTAGACTCAAGCTAAAGCTCTCCGAAACAACCGATTCGTCATAAATGAGCTAATATTTGATTGATAACTCTCTAGTAAGATTGATTGCTCGTAGTCTGATTAGATTACGATTTATATAAAGACTAACTATGGTGAGAACTTAAAGCAGAACTATGGTGAGATCTGGAGGGTCAAAATGGGTCCGCTCTCTTATTATATTATCAGGCTTATAAGTCAGATTTATAAGCTTTCCAAAATGTCATTCTACTTCAGTACTTCTGATGCAATTATTGGCACTGTTGATGGCGATTTCTTCATTTCTAAACCGATATCATCTAACTCTTCATTGTCGCAGTCGTCGCCATTGATTGAGAACACTTTGAATTTCCGCAGAAAAATCCTCCTGTAAAAATTAAAATGTTTACCTTGAGAGTTCAAACTTAAATAGCTAACGTGGTTAATGATTGGTCCATTTAAGAAGACAAAATACAGTATGACTCGTGCCTTTGAGAATTTTAAGTCGCCAGAAGTACTTTTTACAATTAAATGTGCAGCCAGACGTGCCCCAATAGAGGCCAAGGCTCAACCCTGCAGGCGTAGCTTCATGTCAAGGTATGAAGTAAGTGGGCGTCACCAGGGAAAAAGTATCCCAACAGAATTAACTTTATAGCTGTATCTCAACGATGTGACTTTACGGAGCAGCTCTGCTTTTGTTACAACATCAAAAGCCTTCCCATCGTTTTTTATTCACAGGCCACAGCCATGAAAACTTGAAAAATCCGATCGATTTAAAATAGGTAACCTGTAATACACGATGAGCACAGTCCCTATCAGCAACAAAGCACCCACGGCTATTCCAATGTACAGTCCAGTGTAACTTGCAGAAGACTCATCTGAAGTGTATTTTATATTTAGAATGTGTAGAACTAGCATCAAAGGAAATGTCCAAAACAAGGCCCGACTAATTTGACCCAAATAAAGGTATTTTTACAAAGCGCGTGCAGCTAGTAAATTATTATATTTAACTATAATTATGAATTTTAATATACATTTACCTAAAGTTTACTGAGATGGTAATTGTAAATTAGAAGTAGTGATTATTCATAGATCAACTCCGATAATGAAGTCAAGCATGAGCCGCGATTCACTGACTTAATTTTCTGTTGTGTGGTGTCCCGACATCAATTATAACACAATCTGTGCGATTTAGCAATTTTAGTGCAGGAAATAACAACTAGGGTATTTAGCAAGTATCCATGTCTTTACAAGGACTTTTAAACGTACCCCAATCAGGTTTGGGGGAATGAGAGAATGATACCAGCTAATAGGATAAGCATCGTGCCTCGCAAATCAATCGATGTTGTTAATTTAATGCAGATAATTATTATTAGTTATATCTGTAAAGTTGGTTTAAGATACGTGCTGTTACAGAATCATGTCAGCTACACACAATCTGTTTTAAATTTAGAAAATGTAGCAAAAGTCCTTCGCGTACATCGATATCCCAGGAGTTTTGATATTGTTCAATGTTCACCAGTTTATGGCATTTTCAGTTTATTGCAGCTTCTGTTTCAAATAAATGGATACCGTTGTTTTCCAATAAAAGTTCTAATTTCCGATAAATCTCGCAGTTAAGAGCTCAATTTTGAAATCCTTTTCACCTGCTGCTTTAGCTGTGAAGTTGTTTCGATTGCACTGCACATTGTATTAACGGAAACCATCGCATAATTCATGAATAATTATACTGCTGCTTTTCTTTTTAATGTACATTTCTCCGGACGATTGGGATTTTATTGAAATAGCTCCTCTACTTATTGTCATATCCGTCTACTTCTGTTCCGAATTGTGAAATGAGAATTTATCACATTGAATATTCAGTGCTGAATTCAGCACTGCTTTTCCTCTTCAACGATTTTTTCTAAACTTTGTATACTTTATATTTAAAGATTTATTACAACTTATTAGAAAATTACTTTCAAATTTTTATCAAATTTAATGTTTCCGGGACAAATAACACCCAATAGGGGAAAATCTAATAATAGTAGATTATTTTTTATAAACTTTGTATACTTTATATTTAAAGATTTATTACAACTTATTAGAAAATTACTTTCAAATTTTTATCAAATTTAATGTTTCCGGGACAAATAACACCCAATAGGGGAAAATCTAATAATAGTAGATAGTAGTACATTCCATTTTTGAAAAAAAAACTAAAATTTCCTACTTAAGTCAAAATATCATAACATTTTTCCTCAAAAGCCGTAAATTATAAATCTAAGCCAATGCTTTTTATTGGAAACTAAACAGTACAAGGCCCAGCACAGTTGTTTCTTCGAACGAATTGGCAGTCAGAATGTCTGGAACATCTTTGGTAAGTGGATGTGTGTCCGGCAAGCCAGCACCACTCCTTGCACTTGGCTGTACATCTAGTGTGATGCGGATTAAGGAACCAGCAAGCACCTGAGTAAGGGTGTTGTCAGGGAGGATGTAACAGGGGCTGGAAAGGAATGTCTTTGGTAATAATACGTTTGCAGTTGAATAAATGCTTTATAAGGTATATGATTCACGATCTGCCTGCTGCCATATACCCATACGGCCTTGTTGGATTCACCGAAGAACTTAAAGGCCACATAATGCCCATTATAGTTAAATGTCATTCCGAGCTCTAGAATACAATTAACAATGAACATTTTTTTTCATTCGTTCCATCATAGTTCATACGGAGCGATATCGTGTTTCAAAACGTTGGCATGACTTATGAAGCACTTAATAAATGTGTACATACCAACACAGCCGCTGAAGCAGTACCCTCTTCTACAGCCGTAGTTACAAGCTGTGCCGTGGTCACATGGATACGGATTGTTGTAGCCCCAGGCACACTCTGAGATTAGTTGGATGTTTGAATTAGAAGGAATTATTGCAATTTCATTGTAATAGTTGTTGCCACTGACCCTGTCGACAGGACACAATAGATTGATAACAAATTTGCAAAATCCATATTTATGTTCCAGGAACCAAGGTCTAGTTCTTGTTCATTGAGTTTTGTCTTTGAAAATCTGAGCCTGAAATTATTCAGCTCGAATTTAATTTCATTTAGGTTTCATCAGTTAAAATCTTCGGTTATAACCCTCGCTAAGAATTTGAAGTACAACAACTTTCAAATTGGAACACAGCTCAACAAAAAACGTAGCAAAATGCAATGTTTGAGCGACAAGTTTTTCAAACAAACAAATGTAGTTTTTCAAGGTTATTGAATTTAACGACGAAAAAGCAATGTGAAACTGTACAATGATGTCTTTCTCTTAGAAAAATCGGTTCAAAAACCGAATCAGAAAGAAGACGTAAATCAAGAAAGCTTAAAACGTAAAAGACTGACAAATAAACAGTCACTGACAAAAACCCTTATGAAATGGGGAATAACGTGCAAAAGCAAATGAACAGTTAACCCAATAGAGGCTTTGAACGCGGACGCGGGAGAAAAAAAATATGGCTTTTTTCATTGTGATGGCCATACGCACAAAAATTTTTGAGTTTTAATTTTGGACGATACAACTGGTTTGGTCATAATTCCTTATTCATTATCGTGTAAGATGTTAGATGAACTCTTGCAATAGGACATGCTTAATCTGCTTCTGCCGATACATATCTCTTATCTTAGCACGAAATAATACTCAGATTCAATTATTACCCTGCTTTCGAGACGCAATCTTACTGTTCCCCAATTCCCAAATCTGAGTTATTAACGCGATTCACATTTAGTGAGATAGCTAGGCCAATTACCAAACTTCGAAGAAATTCCACATGGTGCAGTTCAAAGTTAAGTTCATGGTGCTAAATGGCACGATCTTTATTTCTGGTTTTAGCGTTGTCTTTTAGCACTTGACAATCTAATCTTACTGTCGAGGTGGCGCAATAGTGTCAAAGGTTTGACAATGAGATGGTCAAAAATTATATCAACTTGGTGTCATGTCGTAAATCAGAGAGAAAAGAAGAATTGCTGCTAATTCTGTTTAGAGGACAGCATGAAGCTTACTCGCTGGCACGGCCTCTCGAGGTCTAAAGCACACGGGGCTGTTAAGGTGCGTAGAAACTACAATTAGAGACTCATATTTTAGATTAGCTATGTGGAACTGGAACATCTGCTGACTCTCAATCCTATTCAAGCTAGATTCGCAAGGGAAAATAATGTGCTGAACTAGAGGAAAGGGGGCTAATTGCTAAACTTTAGCTCTTCAAGAAAAATACCAAAAAATATTATTGGTGATTGTATTCTGTAATTTATACTTTTAAACTTTTTAAGGTAAAATATTTGGCAATTAAAATTAATATCCAGTTAGATGATAAAATTTATGACTGCTACTATGGCTATTGTTAAATTAGCCATAGGTGACGCTTAGGTTAGCTAAATAGTTTGGATTTACTACTTTATCATAGTCCTTCATGTAGGTTTGGTCAAATTATATATTTTTACACAATTATGAAACAGAGATTCGGGAGACATAACTCACCGTTGTTGGTATCTGTCGTTTGCTACATAGTTGCTAATCCGTTTTGTTTTCTATCTAGGTACATACTATATTTTTATATACAATTACATATAAGTATGCCTCTTTTGAAAATATTATTGGGTGCCATTCTCTTAAATGAGTTAAAAACAATACCTGTGTAAACAATTGCTCCAGACTTAGGATCGTACTCCATATTCTTTAAGAATCGAGCCTCCTTTGTGTCTGGGGTTTTAGTCTGACAATCCCAAAAACGGAGCTTTTTATCCATGGCCAGCTCAACAAGTGTGTCCCTCTCTTTCTCTGTCCAAACTTTCTCGGTCAAGTTGACTTTGTAGGAAATCGTTAGCGTTTTAGTTCCACCTTCCCATTTGCAACCGGTATTTTTGCTATCCAATGAACACTCTGTAAGAAATTTCGATTCAGTATTCGAGGAAATCAATCAACAGTTTAGAATTTAAACCTGAACCAGGATCAGAATCAGTTTTTGCTCTTCAGTAAAACTACATGATACTTAACACCTCCCACCGTCTAAGAACCGTTTAAGAGCCGATTAAGAACCGCTCAATAACCGCTTAAAAACTGCTCAAGATCCGCTTAAGAACCGCGTAAGAACCGCTTAAGAACCTATTAAGAACCGCGTAAGAACCGCTAATGGCTGATAAAGAACCGTAGAACGACCGCTAAAAACGGTATAAGAACCGCTTAAGAACAACCATTACTCAACTTTTAAGCATGGTCATCTTGATCGTTATATTAATGAGACAAAATACCTTTATTGATGAGACACGGGACCGCTATATGAGTTCCACACCAATCTTGACCTTGCTCTCTGAGAATGCTGTTAATCTTGCTTGGTTGGAATTTTTGCGGGGAGCCCTGACTGCACACCTGAAGTTAAGGTCTGATATTGAAGGTCGTTCATAAGAGTCCAATTCAAGTTCTTTTCATGATGTTTTATAATTATAGACAAAAGGGTTGAATTAAAGTATAGTCAGAAAACAACATCCAAGAAGTCCAATTATCGTTGGATAGTCATTATTCTTTTACGATAGTATAATATAATAGAAATGTGACGATGGTCATTATTTTTTACGATCAGCATATAGAATAATTCGAAATGTTTACCTCAAAGTCAGCATTTTTAAGGTTCCAGACTTGTTTGAATTGCCCGTCCGTGAAAGGGTAAATTGCTTTGCAGGTGGCTAGTTGAGATGGGTCATAGGACCCTGTACGTAATGAACAAGTTGCGTTAACCTTGTGACCACCACTGACTGAAAAGAAAAAGTTGAACTATTCGTAACGATCGAGTAGAATATAGATAAATACGATTGTATCATTGGGGTAGCTATTTTTGGAGTAATTACTGCTTATGACTTACTCAGCCCTTAAATTGTTTTTAACTATCCCTTATTATCATGCTGATGATGATACCACAATACCATATTGTCAAACGTTATTATGAGATCTTGAGTGGAACAAATTCTACTGCATGTATTGCGTTACATTGCCTGAAAACCGATATTAAACTGTCCAGCGCTCTTTTACTTATACTTTTACTTTTCACTCAGGGAAACACAATGGACCTACCATCTGGGACATATTTAACATCCTCCGTACCATCAGGGCACTTTACACTGGCGATTCTATCTCCGTCCTTTTCGGTGTAAACTATTGTCGTTCCCGAAACTGAAATGTTTTCTTATCCAGAGAAATTTTGCAGATAATATAGGTACTCAAAGGTATATTTCAATCTTTCTTTCAAAACCATATTTTGCTTAAAAAGTGGGTTACATTGTACCTCTAAAAAGCTACAGCATACAGTTTTGAAAATATGGAAGTAATAGTGGCTAATCCTGATGTTTCTTTATTGAGAGAGAAGGTAACTATAATTTTTCTAGAGATACAATGAATGATAAAAAACGCCCCATTACCTGAACCACCAGTGACAGTATCAATTGATGCCTTTTTGCAGTCGTGGTAGGTTGTGACAGTTAAGCTTTCACTTTTTTCCTCCGATTCTCCAAATTTAACCTGATGAAGTGACATCACCAATTGCATCAATTGCAAACAATGAATATATGAATCGGACAGATAATGTTATTTTAATTATTCTAGTCATCAATTATTATTTAAGTCATCAATTTTTTCCAATTTTCGCAACAAGAAGAACTTAAAATATCTAAATGGATCTTACGGTGCAGATAAACTTGTCCCCGTTCAGAGTAACTGCGGACGTCTCAATCGTGTAGTTTTTGAGATAATGAGGATTCCCAGCCTCTTTCCCACCCGACTCATCCTCGCTGATTATCTTATACTGTGCGTCCAGAAGAGTTCCCTGGTTCGTCAGAGAGAAGTTAACACTAGACTCAGGCCATGCGTAGGCCCCACAAGATAGGTTAAATGTCCCGCCCTCCACTATTCTAATTTCCTCGGTATTGAGCGTGAAATATTCGATATGTTCCATTTTTATTTCAAGTCCTTCCGATAAAACTCTTTTCCCGTAGAAATTTTTCGATGGATCACTATGGTAGTTAACCTCACACTTGAATTCTATGTTCTTTTGAAATGCGAGGGGACCAACTATAAGGGTGCTTATTCTCTTTTTACTTTCGACTTCAGGAAGTTTTATCTCATACCTGTAGAATTTATACATGACAAGGGTTAATTTTTCATTAATTCTAAAGGATACTAGTGTCAATCTATGGCTGACCCATCGAAGAAATGTGTACTGTTGTCACTTGTCATAGAAATATGTTTATTTTCTACCTTATCGCCTTATTTCCCTCAACATCAATCCATTTCGAATCGAAAAGCATCGTCCAATGAAAATCAGCCTCTGGGAAGATACCACCGTTCCCATCACTTGTCAGAACATCAGACAAACACTTAATTTCTAAACCGGACCCTTGCGTAACCCAGCCATCAGTGGTATCGTTTGACTGTATGTCGACAGAAACCACAGCCACCAACACAGATTCAGTCTGAAGCACAGTCGGATCATCGTACCATTTAACAGCACAAACCACGTTGGTGCTTGTCTTGAAGTTGATGCCGGGTATGAATGTTCCGATAGTGATGACTCTACCATGGTCATCTGAGTCAATTTTTGTTGAATTCTCACCAGGGAGAGGCTTTTGAGTGTCCTTGTCCAAAAACGATATTTCAGCAGTGTTATTACCAGTTGCTGTGCAAGATAGGGTCGCATTAGCTCCAACTGCCATTGAGAGGGCCACCGGAGGGGCTTTTATTGCCCTAACTGTCAGTTTTGCCTCGTTAGATACTATAACGACCCCATTTTCCCAAGTTACCTGGCACGTGGACAACTTCCCGTCCATTTCTGAATCGACCTGAAGTGGAATAATTCATTTTTAATTTGATGTATGATTATGATATTCACCTGTAGTATAGACTTGCGATAGTTTTTTATTTAAAGTATTCACTTTACATAATCACATACTATCTTAACCCTTACCGCTTCTATCTGGAGCTGCGATCTTATTATGTTACTTTCATCAAAAAGTATTCGTTCCGTCGATACCGTGTATCCATTACCGTTTTGAGATACTTCCTGTAAATGATGAAAGCACTTAAAATAGTTACTATATTATTTAATGATAAGCCAAAAGTGGGATGTTCCAATGCATAATCTAGAGGCTTTATAATCTAAACATAAGTTTTTATAGACGCATCAGTTTTAGCATCCACCAAGTTACCTTATTGTCCAATTTCCAAAGCACCGTGAACTGGGTTTGAACATCACTGTCTGGAAACTCACAAAGAAGCCCGTGTTCGTGGCCTTCGTATGCGTGGCCATTTGAAGGGGAACTTAGAACTTTGGCTGGGAAGATTCGAAGCGGTGCTTTACTAGAATCGAACACGAAATTCGCATCCGAGGTCCCGGTTACTGATTTGACTCCCTGACACTTGAACGTATTTTCAATCGTGTCTTCGCCATCATTAGTCAACTCCATAAGTGATACGACCATCTGTTTTGTGAGTGTCTCATCTGTTTCGACTTTTACATCGGAGATCATTGTAAAGCTAGTAGAATCTAGTTCCACGCCATTTTCAAACCTGTACATTTTCGATAGCATTCTTAAGTTTTTGAAGAGTTTTCATCAGAACTAGTATACCGGTACCTTGAGCTAAATAAAATCATTCCATTGGAAGATACAAATTAGGATGATACAAAAATTTTCCATCCATGTCAATGACTGAATGAGTTTAAGCGCATTTGGGTTGTTAAGAGTGCACCTTAATTTTGCTTTAGATCTTATATCTGTTACACGTAGGACATGTATCTGTTACACGTAGGACATGTATCTGTTACACGTGCAACATGTATCTGTTACACGTGCAACATGTATCTGTTACACGTGCAACATGTAACTGTTATACGTGGGACATGTATCTGCATTACACGTGGGACATGTATCTGTTACACGTGGGACATGCATCTGTTACACGAGCAACATGTAACTGCATTACTCGTGGGACTCCTACCATTTAATTGACTCCGATCCTCCGGCAATGTCACATCTCAAAGTTAAGCTGAATCCAGAAACAATCTCTGTTACAGTGTTGGAAGAAAGTAGTAGTTCCATTTTCGCTTCTGAAAGCATTACGAAGTGTTTGAATCTATAAAAATGATCAGTCCCTGATCCAAAGTCCCTGATCCAAAGGACTTTGGATTGGGCCTGTGCCATAGAAGTATGTCTGATATGTGTGCAAATATATATATATATATATATAT
>JH154313.1:527622-538141 GCA_000226015.1 Mnemiopsis leidyi | reverse complement strand
GTCTTAACTTGTTCTCCAAATAATTTCCACTTTCAATTCGATTTAAAACTTCATCAGAAAGTTCCCAAAAGTTTCCACTACCATATATACCAAATGCTTTAGTTTTACTCTTAAACAACTCTAAATTTGCTTTAAAAGAATTCAAAGTCGGTGCATTCTTCACCTCAATTGGTAGTTTGTTCCAAAACAACATTACCCTTTCATTTATAAAATTCCTTTTAATACGATTGAACTTGGAGCTTTTACTCTTTCCAGGCTTACAAATCAAATTGACTCCAGATCTACTAAAATTTAAAACTCCAGCTAGCTGGGACAAACCTTGGCTAGCTTTCCAAACTTCAATTAGATCACCTCTCGAACGCCTCTCAGCGAGAGTAGTCAGCTGTAGAACCTGCAGTCGCTCTGAGTACGGAAGAAGGCCTACCCCTTCAATCATACTGGTGAAGCGTCTCTGAACGCTCTCGATCCTTATTATTGAAGACCAGTTACCATGCTCAGTTGCAGGATTCCAAAGCTGGACACAATATTCGAGATGTGGCCTGATTAAGGTCTTATAAACTCTTAACATTAATGATTTCTCTCTACTAATCAAATTCCTAGAAATCCAGCATAACATTTAATTAGCTTTACTTACACTCTTTAGCTTTACTTACACTCTTTTGGAGAGCTATTTCAGCTATTATTATCATTTTATATTTTCATTAAAAAGGTTTACTTGTTTTGAACTATGACATTGTTTTCCATGACCTTCTTTTCCATAACCTTGTTTCGTGTTACCTTGTAAACTAAAATTGTTGTTTGTCATAAATAGTTTAACTAGTGATGCCCAAACGAAAGTTAGATAACAAAGATTCAAATAAACTAGGACGGACTGTGCAACGCTCCAGGTATGTAATGTAATTTATATATTGATGCCCTCTCATAGACTTTGATTTGTACAATCTAACTTGGAACCCTCTCTATCCCGATTCTCAATTTTACCCCTTTCAGACACGATTCAGGATTCTTCTCAGCTCAGGACTCCCCTACTTCTATCGATGGGTCAGACAGTGGTGCACTCTCTGGGGATTATGGAACTGATTCAAGTTCCACATTGTAAGTTACATTTTTGGGCTTGTCTATAGGTTCTAAATTGGTACTACTACATCATGTACAAACCACTTCTTTTATAATTTCTTTGGTACCCCAACAAAAGAAATGGCTTCTTTTAGGACTCATCCTGTGACTCTTATATATATAAATACACTAAAACCTACATAGCCGTGGAGCCATAGCAGGGTCACCTAGAAAGGCCTGAACATTATACTGAATAAGCTAGCGCCTCGGGATAAAACAGTAAAAATAGACATAATAAAGACAGTGGTGTAACGTTGAAGCTGTGGCCAATATGGGGCCCCTTGGCGGTAAAAATGCCCCCCCCCCCCAAGTGGCGCTCCTAGTATAAGGGCTTACTGAGAGCTATTTGTGAAAATACCCCCAGAAAATCTAAATAAATATTACAGTTATTAAACTAAACATTCAATTTTGCTAGTCACGCAGTTAATCTTGCAAAATTGTCCCATTTGGCACCCCCCTATGATGGCACCCCCGGCTTAGCCAGGCAGAAGGCCTTTCAGCAAAGTTGTTCCATTGAATGCCCTTAAATTGGCCGTTGTAATGGAAAACATAGAATTTCAAACTCGAAATTGGAAGTGTTCCGACCGTACGATTTTCTTTAAAATTTCACAGTATGTTCGGTTTGACCTAAATTTAAAGATAACGTGGAGAAAAGAGGGGGTCTAAGAGTCAGTTTTCGAGATACAACTTCAAACACAAGGAAATATCTTACCATAGAACAAGCCCATTTTGGAGGTGATCCAACCGTATGATTTTCTTTAAACTTTCACAGTATGTTCCTTTTGATCTAAACTATCAGAAAATGTAAAAAAGTTGAGGGTCTATGTGTTCGTTTTCGAGATACAACCTCAAACACAAGGAAATATCTCGAAATATGTACGCTGACCATGGAACAACCTGATTTTGGAGGTGTTCTGACTGTACAATTTTCTTTAAACTTTCACAGTATGTTCCTTTTGATCTTAACTCTCAGAAAATGTAAAAAAATGTGGGGGTCTATCTGTTAGTTTTCGAGATACAACTTCAAACACAAGGAAATATCTCTAAATAAGTATGCTGACCATGGATCAAGCCCATTTTTGGAGGTGTTCTGACTGTACGATTTTATTTTAAATTTCACTGTATGTTCCTTTAGATCTAAACTATCAGAAAATGTAAAAAAGTTGGGGGGTCTATTTTTTAGTTTTTGAGATACAACCTCAAACACAAGGAAACAATATGCATGATTCAGCCACGAGGGTCACCTAGCAGGACCGTTAGCAAGAGCGGTGGTAGTCCCTCGTAAAAACCACCTCACCATTCCGGAAGGGCGTTTCGACGCTTGACTCCTAACGGGTTCACTATGACTATGACAGATGACCTTCAGGACATCGTCGATCCACTGGGCCTTAACATTTTGTTATGTTCTTTGGAAGTACCAGCCTAGCGAACCCCCAGCCAGCTCGGCTTTCGGTACACTCCTTCAAAGCCACAAGGCGGACATAGCCTTCTTGTTAATTCAGGAAGGCAAAGTTGGTGCCCACTGAGAAAAAAAGAAAAAAAGTCCACTTTCTCACTTTGGTCATTTGAGGTACATGTTACTGCCCTCTGAGGTACGTGTTACTGTCCTTTCAAGTACGTGTTACCGTTCTTTCAGGTACATGTTACTGTTCTCTCAGGTACGTGTTACTGTCCTCTCAGGTACGTGTTATTGCCCTCTCAGACACGTGTTGCTTTTCCTTCAGGAACGTGTTACTGTCCTTCCAGGTATGTGTTACCGTCCTTTCAGATACCTTTTTAATCGAAAATGAGGATAAATATAGATGTCACCGCAGCCTTGCGGGCGGTATTGGTTAAGACCACAAGGAACATACTGTGAACTTTTAAAGAAAATCGTATGGTCGGAACACCTCCAAAATGGGCTTGTTCCATGGTCAGGGTACTTATTTCGAGATATTTCCTTGTGTTTGAGGTTGTATCTTGAAAACTAACAGATAGACCCCCAAATTTTTTTACATTTCTTGATAGTTTAGATCAAAAGGAACATACTGTGAAAGTTTAAAGAAAATCATACGGTCGGAACACCACCAAAATGGGCTTGTTCCATGGTCAGCATACTTTTTCGAGATATTTCCTTGTGTTTGAGGTTGTATCTTGAAAACTAACAGATAGACCCCCAAATTTTTTTACATTTTCTGATAGTCTAGATCAAAAAGAACATACTGCAAAAGTTTAAAGAAAATCGTACGGTCGGAACACCTCCAAAAAGGCCTTGTTCCAAAATTATGGCAATTTGGAACAATGGAACAAGTCCAACTCTAGCCAGGGCTGACGGGGCAACGTTACGCCAATAGATGTAGATAACAATTATATTTAAAGAATATAGTAACTTTAAAGAAAGAGTCAAACCGGTGGCCCTCCCTCTGGGCTGATGGCGATGGAAGGAAGAGAAGTAGAGGAGCCTGCTCCAACTAGAGCTTCCTCCAAACTTAGATCCATCTGCTTCTGATCAGGTGCAGCAGAGAATCGTCAGACAGGATGACAATAGGAAGGGAATAGAAGGTTGCCGGATGAAATCGTAACAGAACACACAAGAAAGGATAAAGAGGGCTGACAGGAAAGTCAACGCAAGTTGCAAGTGCACTAGAGAAATGATGCTCAGCCACCCCAGATCAGGAATAGCTGATGCTGCTTGACGGAAAAAAGAGAAGTAACCTCAACCAACACTGCCAGGCTACCCTCAGGCTAGCTTAGGTCAAGTTTGTGTGGCCTCCTGTGCGTTTTCTTCGCCGTATGTGGCCGACCAGCATAGTGTCTCCACTACAGTCAGGAAAAAGTTACCGCAGCAAGATTGTCAAGCAATAGTCAGGGCAGGGCAGAAGATCTGGTGTTTCTAGTGTGGCTACGAAATCCATGCATGTATTGTCTGGTGCAATACCTCAAAATCCTGTTGTAAGTATCCTAGATAAATTTGTCCTGAGGTAAGTGCTATAGAATCATATCTAAAGGTAATGGCTGAGAGGAAATGATTGCAGTTCAGCTGAGGTACAAGGTAAAGAAAAGATCAACTCTGGCAGGACAAGAATGAATACTGGAGGAGATGGAAATGCCAACTCTGCCAGGCTGCCCCCAGGCCAGGTTAGGTCTAGTCTGAACGGCAGCCTTCCATCATCCATGCCACTATCTATCACAGTGGCCATCCAGTCCAGGGACCAGACTTTCACTTTGGTCTGATCGCAGCTCGGCAGTGACGGTGGAGGGAAACTACAGAAAAGTAAACAGTAAAGGCTAGACAAGACTGCAAACGAAAACAAAACAGGGAACAACCGTTCCCGAAAGAGGATGGCTACACAAGGATTAGGGCTTGCAGAAATACGGCTGGGGAAGACGAGAGATGACTGGTGTGGTGACTGTGCAGGAGGCTATCCGGTGTGAGTAAGTTGCATAAAAGAAAAAATTCTGAAGAACAATCAGTAGTAACTGAAGAGCATGGCTGGGAATGTCTAGATTTCACTGGAAAGTAACATTACATTGGTCTAACTGGTGTTGGTAGGCTACACACGGAAAGCAATGGAAGAACATGGCAGGTATTTGTATTTGTATTTGTTACACCTGTACACAGGCTTTTACAGTTATACTGAAGGGGCTCCAGGAAGATCTTTTTAACAGAGACCCTCCTCATTTAACCCTCAATCACGGTTTCCCGGTCATTCGGCTGAGTCGACCGAAGAAGATTGCATAGGCAAATGCCCTTAGCGCACTCCTCTAGGCTGAGGAGGGCTGATGTTTGAAGAAAGACATGAGGGTGTAGATGGAGGAGGTGTAAAGTGTTGCATGTGTAGCTTGGCAGGCTTGCTAGATGGGTTTTGTTTTTCCTTAGAAAGAAATTAGACGCTTGTAGGTAAACTGTCCAGTCCAGAGTCTCATCGAGGGCAAGGCAACACAGATGTGTTACCTGAATCCACTAAGAGAAGCTGTCGCGAACAGTGGAGTGAAATGAGTGTTGGGGATGATTGTGAATGACCAAAATTTTGATGCGTCAACTGTTTATTACCCAAGGCTGTGCCAGGCCCTAGGATCTGCAGGCTGGACCTCGAGCAGGTTTAATGAGGAGATCTGGTGGGGTGACCCTCAAAGTTGACTGACAGAGAGTTAAAAAGTGACTCTCTCTTTAATATTGTACCAGCCTTCCTGTGACTCTTATGTATAAATGAATAGATAATATATAATGATCTGCTTACATCATCAAACCTCAGTCTAAATTAATGTCTCACTTCGAGTATTTCAACAAATTATTCACATACTATACTCAATTTAATTGTATAATTTTGTGTCAAAAATGTTATGCTTGAATTGAATACCCTACGATAGATCAAGGGTAGAGGAAGGTGCTCAAAAGTGGGAGGGGCCACTTTTCAGCTGAAAATTAGCCCAAAATGCTCCCTCGGCTTCCCACCACCTCGCTCGCACATGCGTAATGTAATGCTTTTGCCCAAAATATGGAATCTGATATTTCTTTAAGCTTCATGTTTTTGAGAAATTGTGCAGTAAAAGTTGCTATTGAGGCATTTTGACAATAGAACTTGATTGTTTTGTGTGACTGTACTGGGTAATCCAAATTTCAGCTCAAGTCTGACACAGATATCCTAGCACTGCAGTGAAATTTCTGATAGTTTTTATTGAGATCTTGACTGAGGTATTTTTTAAAGACAGTGCAATCAGTGCAATATGATCTATAGGCAGCTTTGGTTGTGTGAAGGTTATAATCACCTGGCCTCCCTGCCTTCTGTTCCGCCACCCCTGAGATGGATGCTGGGTAAATACCAAAATAAAATTGAAAAATACATAAAAATCATTGATACTTGATTTAGAAGATGTTAGTTCACACCTACCCCAGAAAACCACCCTGTTTTTAAGTACAACAAGGTAGAACCAGATTTGACAAAAATGTGTTGCATTTAAGTCATTTGGACATGTTACAGTCATGTCAGAGCACTGAAAAATTCAGGAATTACATGTCTTCAAAATATCACATTATATTTAAGTGGAAATTATTACATCAAAATTCCATTCAGCACCAAAACGTATGTGGCAATTGAAAGACTCTTATCTAATGCCTCCTGTTGTATGGGAAGATAAGTCCGATCTAAAGAAAATATCTTCCGTTGCTCTAGCGAATAAACAACTGATTGTTCGAAATTTCTTAATAATACTTCACGACTACACCAGAATAAACAACTGTTTATCTGAGTCCCCTTTAATCAATTGTTTAATGAGTTCATTATACGCAAATTGATTTTTTCCATCTCTTTGCTATCACACCATCAACCCAAGTAACACTTTGAACAGTGTTGTATGCCGCCGTATTTTAAATAACTCGGCGGCGTTTTCCCAAAATACGCGGCGGCGGCGGCGTTTGCCGGTGTGGAAAGTTCCGAGTTACTCTAAATTTTCGTGCCCTGATTCGTGCCCCCTGACAAGATAAGTATAGAAATAAAATAGAATATATCCGTCAACCTCCCATTATACAGGCCCCATTATACAGGCCCTTAATTATTCATCGGCAATTGCAATGAAAGTTCCGATTTGACGCTGTTTCGGAAAATTCCCGGTGGCGGTGTGGCGTACGAACATCACTCGGCGTGGCGTCGTTCAGCGGCGGCAGACAGCACTGTAACACTTTCACTGATAGCAATCACTGATAGGGAACCCTAAATATTTTGAAGATACTCTGTAGTTTACTGAAAACTGGAAAGTCTAGTGTGACAAAGCTTACCTTTCCTTTCAATTTCAGAGCTGGACTATACCAAGAATCCTATATGGCAATGCTAAAGTTTGATGTCCCTGATCTGCATTATGGGTGGGTTGGGTATCTGTTAATGTTTCACTTGATTTACTCTAGTACAGTAAAACCTTGATTTACCGTGCCTCTATTTACCTTGTCCCTCGATTTACCGGCCCTTCCCCCCTCCTCGAGGCCCGGTTTGCTAGCTAGTAAGTTGTAACACCTAATCAATTAATTATTTCAGTGATAACTATTCAGATGATTGGAACACCACAATAAAAGAGTCTTCTAATGCTATTAATACGATTCAATCTTTGACTTCTTCTGGAGGGGACACCAATACAAAGACATACCACCAGGATACTCAGATGGATCTCGATCATGGGTACAATGAAACTTATTTTGTTGAAAAATGTCCCCATGACATGATAATAAGAACTGCTAAAACTTCTTGTCAGCTGAACGTGGATAATTTTCCCTATGAGCTGGTCCATCTTCTTGAAGGGTCACATGTCACACAGAAGTTCAAGGTAGAACTGAAATCTGGTGAAAAAACCATCATATGGAGCATGGCTGATTTAATGCATTATAATGGTGTTAAGACTGTTGTGCAAAAAAATGAATCAATAGCAGTGTCCAAAATTTTTGAAAACTCTCAAAACAAGGTTAAACAATTTCTAGCAAGAGATGTCTCCAAAAAAAGATCTCTTGCATTCTGTAACAACATAATTAGGGGAATGGCTCTGGCCGAGATGGAAGAAAGGCTGGTGCAGGACAAACCTACAAACGAATTAGACAAAAAAGCCAGGAAAAAGTGTTTGAATGAATTTACTAATTGTAGTAGAAGGGATCGAAGTTCTGGTAGAAAATTGGAAATTAAATTTTTTGAAGTACACGAAAAATTGACCATAGACAGTTCATATGGAGATATTGATAGCTATTTTTATGATACATCTATTTTTGTTTTTAACTCTAATGGATTTCTTAACATCTTTTTATCATCACAGTTGAATGAAAAAATGCACTGTTTTTACCAAGGAAAGGAAGAATTTTTTATTGTGAAAAATTTAAAGGGGTTTTGTAGGGTAAATTAACAGGAAATTTTGGTAAAGTTCGTGTATATTGCAATTTTGTTTGATTAATTTGAAAATCTATATTCCAACCATTCATTTAAAGTTTTTGTGGCTTTCAGTTGGCAATGGCTTAATTGACATTTTGTCAGTCGATGTTTTACAACGACATAGATAAACCATAATTTCAAATGAGTTCAAGATTGTAAATTTTCATATTAAACAAGAATTGCACCCGCTCTGTTAGGTCTAAGGCGAATGCTTAAGATTTTCACCTCTCTTTTTGAGTAGATGCCGCTATGAAGTTGCAGTCATCATAAACAAAATACTGTGATTAATGATGATATGTATTCACATTTCACTACAAAGTTGCAGTCATCATAAACAAAATAACGTGATTAATGATGATATGTATTCACATTTCACTTCGAAGTTGCAGTTATTGTAAACAACCTTCTAGTTATTATTGTTACCCCTATGAAACAAGACCAACGGCTAACTGAGATTTTATCTAAAAACTATAGCGTTTTGACCGTTAATGGTAAACGTATTACCAAGCGGGAGCAAGGATCCTGAACGACAGTTAACGCTACAAAGTCTAGGTGAAACTGAAAGATACTGATGCACGCAGAATTAATGGCGGCATCATCACATCATGATCATGAACTCTACTGAGTGCTGCGCGACCTAAAACTCTATCATAAACGCGGGCGAAACTGTGTCGTGGGTGCAATTACGTCCTTCCTGCTGACTTATTTTTCTGACTCCTGTTGCTGTAAATAGGTTTTCGTTCGTTTCCGGTGCCATATCTTTTGTAGTGATTATTCGTTAAATTGTTTCTTAGTCAAAGTCTTTAATCGTAGAGTTTTTACAACACCAATATTGTTAATTTTCCGCTATTTTTTGTTAGCTACCCACTATTGCGCTAGCCACCTACTATGTTATAAGGCAGGCCTTTTCACTATTGCCCGCCATTTTATAGCTGTGTGCTATTTTGCAACCAGATTTAGCTTACCTTAATCCGGCCATACCGAGTACAAACCTATGAACATGACTCTTGTACATACTGTGCAGTGAGTGCCGCGCATCACACATTTACAATTTATATGATCCCTTACGTCATTTAAATTATCCTATATAAGTATATAGGAGCGTCCTCACAAGCTCGTTCACGTGGTTACGAACATCTTGCAGAGTGTTATACATGATTGCCTTTGTCACACCTGACACCACGAAATCTACCTACGTCCTACCTACTCACCTCACCCCAAAATCCGACCACCTTAAACCATCTCCTTTACTTATTTGCCTTCGGTAGGTAAAGACATGGGAAAAATTCAGGCATTAGTTTTCCATAGTCTGTTTAGTTTTTTTATTAAATTATGATAACATTCGATCTGCATTTAGTTCAAATATAATAGCCATGAACGTCGTTATTTTCTAAATCATATCTTCCTTAAAATGTATACTTCACGTGATTCGCAAGTGCAATACACATAAGAACGGCTTATATGGTATATATAGTATATCGCAAAACGCAAAGCACGCCTCCAGCCAGAAAAGACACGTAGTTATTTGATTCCTTGTAAAATTCACATCTAAATGCTGGGGTCACGTGATAATTCCTTTGCTCCGAAACTATCAAATTCGGATTGCTCGTCAAAGTTTACGTCAAAATACTGGTGTAACTTTTCTTCTAGCTCAAAGTTGAAAATTTCCATTTTGAGGCCACTTAAGGGGTCTTTCGGCTCCGAAACTATCAAATTCGGATTCCTCGTACAAATTTTAAGTCAAAATAATGGTCTAACTTTTCTCTTAGCTCAAAGTTGAAAATTTCCATTTTGAGGCCTTACAAGGGTAACTTATGGGGCCTCGTGATAATTTCTCGGCTCTGAAACTATCAAATTCGGATTCCTTGTCAAATTTCACGTCAAAATACTGGTCTAACTTTTCTTCTAGCCCAAAGTTAAACATTTTATTTTTAGGGCATTAAAGGCCTTGAAAGGCCCTTAAAGGCCTTCAGATCAAATTTTCACATCGACCTCGATGAAATCTACAATACCTGAAATTTTCATGACTCAATCTCTTTCCGTATGGAATCCAGTTCGTCCCCCGATTTGTAGACTTTTTTGGGCCTTTTGGAGGGCCTTTAAGGCCTTAAAGGCCCTTAGATGATTTGGAGCGAATTTTAACATATCCTAATGCAAAGAACGTAATGAAATCTAAGTGTCTTTTCTGGGGTGGTTGCCACCACCCTATGTAGTAGAATTGGTGATGTATCCAAAAGCCATGCAGAATATTATTATCAGTTTCTGATATGAAAGATAACTTTCAGAATGGAATGTTAATTATATGATAGAATTGCCTCGTTACATTAAGGAAAAGGGTTGCAGACACACAAACAGACACAGACACACACAGACAGACACAGGTCACACAGACACGCCTACACACTAACACACACAGACACACGCACACACACACACACACACACACACACACACACACACACACACACACACACACACACACACACACACACACACACACACACACACACACACACACA
>JH154313.1:489757-512605 GCA_000226015.1 Mnemiopsis leidyi | reverse complement strand
TTGTTCAGTTACCAGACAAGGTGCCTGAAGTCTACAGTTTACTTACTGAGTTATTGTTCAGTTACCATACAAGTTGCCTGAAGTCTACAGTTTACTTACTGAGTTATTGTTCAGTTACCAGACAAGGTGCCTGAAGTCTACAGTTTACTTCACTGAGTTATTGTTCAGTTACCAGACAAGGTGCCTGAAGTCTACAGTTTACTTACTGAGTTATTGTTCAGTTACCAGACAAGGTGCGTGAAGATCTGATTTTTGGTTTGACTGACAAGTTGTGGACTTCCCTGGTTGTTCTTGACGACCTTAGCGCTTCGACTAGTTCTATTGTTACATTGCTCGCTCAACTTCTCAAACACAAACATATTTGTAAGTAATTAAGTAACTTCTCAAGCACAAACATATTTGCAAGTAATTAAGTAACTTCTCAAACACAAACATATTTGTTAGTAATTAAGTAACTCATCAAACACAAACACACTTGTAAGTAATTAAGTTACTTCTCAAACACAAAACATTTGTAAGTATGTAACTAGTTACTTCTCAAACACAAAACATTTGTAAGTAATTAAGTTACTTCTCAAACACAAACGCACTTGTAAGTAACTAAATTACTTCTCAAACACAAAACACTTGTAGGTAACTAAGTTACTTCTCAAACACAAACGCACTTGTAAGTAACTAAATTACTTCTCAAACACAAAGCATTAGTAGGTAACTATTAAGTTATTTCTCAAATACAACCATTTCACAACTGTTTGTCCGATAAGACTCGTGACGGCAATGAAGTAAGCAGGTGTTCACTGTTCAGTAGCTCTCATGCGTCTTCTCAGAATCGCAAATACATCACATTCGTCTGTAATTAGCATAGATCTACAAGTTGTGTAAGTTAGACTGTAAGTGCGATCGTGTCAGTATTAACAGTTAATTAAGGTTTAAACATCGTAACAACATCGTAACAACATCGTAACAACATCGTAACAACATCGTAACAACAACATATGTTTGGCAGGTGAATATTATTATTCTGGTAAGAGTGGAGAAAGTTTGGATGTTCTTGTCCCAAGATTGCGTCCATTTATGTGTCATACTATAAGGTTAGAGCTTAATATTCTCTTTCGAAATTTTCTGAATGAGATTCAGAATTCATGTTTTTTTGCTACTGATAGCAACCTTCTCTCTCGAAAAGCTATTATGCTATTTTCAGCTGCATTGATTTTTTATATAAATGGTCCAACATCATTGTGACCCTCGCATGACCCTAATGTGACCACTTACAATACTTTTACAGTCATGAGACCCGGATTTCACTGTAAATTCACTAGATCGGTTCGGCGAGACAGTTTGTTGGCGTTGCACGTCCTACTGCAAATCAGAGGAGCATGGATCGACAAGATCGCCCCCCTCTTTGCTAGGGTGCTGTATCAACGAATATTCCTGGAGCCTGAGGAATCTTTCTATTGTCTTTTAATCAAGGTGACCTCATCAATTATTTACAGCCTTTACGAATTACGACAGCTTCTCTGCCAGCCATCCGGGAAATGTTGTTGCTTTAAATTTCCGGCGAATTCGACGGTGCGAGGACATTAAAATTGTACAATGGTACTTGCGCGCTTTGAGTTTTAATTTTTGTGCGCGCACGTATTTATATATCGCATAGTTGTGGAACTTAGAATTACCATGTGGCACATTTGCCTTGCAGTGCAGAATGCTCTTGTATCTGAGCCTATTTAGTCTTAACTTATATATATAGTAACTTATATATATATAGTAATATCTGTTACTTATGCAGGTTTGGGACGAGTTGTTTACAGCTACATCTGAAGTTTGCCGGAAAAAGCTGGTGACGGACCATCTTCCTCTTTGGTCGCACATGTTGGGCGCTCCTCCCGGTCTAGCCCTTGATAATACCCTTTTCTTTAAACCCCCGACGGTTGGTTTTCAGTCAATAAAAAAGTCACTATATCAAACTTTGTGGCCTAAATCAACCAGAAAACTATTTAGATATTAATGCATAAGGTTCCCATTAATTGTCCAATGTTGATTAAGAATTAAGTTTTGCTTGTCAGGGAGCCTCACTGAGCGTGCCGATGGGACCGCGAGAGTTCACATTAAAGTGCACTCTAGTATCGTCTCTAAGTATGGCAGCAAAGACGACAGATATATCCCTCTTTACTCCTCTAATTAACAATATGTTAGACTCTGGATGTGCTTCCCATAAACAGGTTTTAGTTTTTTCTCATTTCCTGATTTTCTTGGGATAAACAAAAGTGTAGCCGTTCATGATGTTATTTTACTGAAAATGATGAATTTTTTCGTCTATGACTTTAGATTATTATCATCTATAATCAATGTGTAATTCACAAAAATATAATGAATCTTAATCTCGATGACCTGAAGATGCCTTGACAATTGACCGATGACATTAATCTGGGGATATCAATACACCCTGGTGGTCAATGACTTTACCGGGCGATTACATTAAGCATAAAGATCGTGGGGACCATCACATGTGTATTGTGTAGTGATTGTCGCCCCTTGACAGTTGCCATGGTGCCACGGATACCGTAGCTATCGTTTCAGTTAACTACCGTTTTGCTTCAGGGAGCATGTTTGCTATTGCAGCAGCTAATCGACCGATGTAAAGTCACAAAAGAGTCAGTTCCTGAACTAACTTCCAAAGTAATAAAGCTTATCTCAACTCCCATGACGTTTGACGAGGTTTGCTGATTGAAATTACAGTTTATCTGATTCAGAAACATTTAGTTACAATTCTCCTCATTTGAGAACAACTACAAACTTGAGATTGCCTATTATAATTCATGATTCAAACCTTCATTTAGATAAGATATGATAAGTTGTTACTGGTTCATCAATCATTTTCATTCAGCTGCTGGCAGTTAACCAGAATCTACAAATTGCTTGCAGAGGTCTCCTCTCATCAGTCAAAGACAAACCAACTGTTCAGCAGTTCGCTGCTCTACCCAATTTCTCAGTCGAAAATGCCTTTGCATTAGGTAAGATACCACAATTATCGTATTCTAAACTTAATTAACTTGATTTATTGAGTACAGTGTTGGAATTACCTTGTTGGAATAAGTGCACTTGTCGGGCAGGTGTTAATAAAAAATTAATTTTCGTTGCATTTTACAATTCGAATCCTCAAATACCAAACAAAGTTTCGAAACCCCTACAGTACAGGTGTGCAGACAAGCAGGTCACGTGACCACAGAGGTGAGTGTGGTCGAGGCGGTATCCCAGAGTTTCAGCACCTCCAGCGTCGTCTTGTCTACCAGAGTTTACAGTGCCCTAGCTGGAACCATGGTACGGTTAGGAGTCCTCCCTCCAAAACTTAACCCTGTCGTCAAACCTATCATGGACTCCATTAAACGAGAGGTTAGTTTCGATACTCAGGGGTGATTAGGTCATTCGTTTACGGTCACGTACAGGAGAATGTTCCATAAAGCAACGGAAACCGATTAGTGAAAAATTCTCCGCAATTCAAGAAATGTAAGGTTACTTTTGACTCGTTTACGAAGCTTTAAATTCAGACGCTTTATTCGATTTAGAAATTGAATGAATTCATTACCTGATCTACTCGGTCTCTTCTACAGAACTTATTTACTTCAGAACTCATTTGCTATACGTTATGTTATCGAATGAAGATCTCTTTTGGGTCGCGTAAACGTACAAATCACTCGTGGCTTTTGCTTTCTTCACCTTGATCTTTGGGGCGCCCTACCTAAAGTCTACGGAATGATCCTTCGGTTTTAACGGTTATCCGTGAGGTTGCTCCACCGCAGTCATCTAAATAATTTCTTACAATCTCTATCTTAGTCACGGATTATGCCAAATCTTCCTTTCCCGCGTCGTTTTCACTCATGTCACATATTTCGTACTTTGTTTTTAAAAATCTTCTGCGTCACTCTCACATTGTGTAACTAACCCATTAAATTGTTAGACATAACAGAAACCACTAATTGTGCTAAGTCTCGTCTAAACAAATACGTGTTTTAACTGCACTTTAAGTTTAAAAGTCGCCATTAATAGAGTTTAAATTCCTGCCAGAAATCCCAACTACCTGCATCCCATCACGTAGTACATATCCTGTATAATAGTATGTGCAGAATCTCTGCTTACATCTGGTAGTCACCCGGTTCTTGTAGGAGTACATGAACTGTTTTTGATTTGGTATTTATTTAGGCGTCCCCCAGGCCAGCCGAACTTAATAAGTATTTGTTTGGAGGGCCCGTTCAAGTTCATTTTTTAGATTACGCCAGTCTTGTTAGGATTCGCTGGTTTGAAAATAGGTTGGCACTTTACAGCATGCAGGAGTTTTACATCATGGGCAAAATTACTTAATATTTGCAATATAATACAATGGATAATGAATGGACTACGATGCCAGCATCATTACACCTATTCTCCCGAACTGTCTAATTCAATTACTTAAAGTTTAGTTTGGCTTGAATTATTGTTAAGTCGGACTAATGTGATTATCCTGATCGGTATTTATCAGGAATTTTCGGAGCACTCTCTGGTAAATATGGTAAAATATTTCAGGCAGAATCCTAAGACTAATTGTAATGCCAAAAATCAGAATTCATATCTTCTTGTGTGAGACCATATTGAAGTTCGTGATGATATTTAAAATTCCTCAAGTCAATTACTGACTAGAAAAATGCGAAGGTGATCTTGATTAGATTTGAATATTTCAGTTTGTATAGCTGATTTAATGGAATCAAGCAGCGATAAGGACGTGCAAAATTTCGGTGGTTGGTCCACAGGCTTTATAAGAAACACGTTCCGAGTTGAAATCAGTTCTTGGTCCCTTGGAAGTGATCAGGTATTGAAACTCTCAAAGACTTCAGAGGGCCAGGGTCACGACACTTATGGGGGCATGAGTATGACCCTTAGGCCTGTGATATTTACGTTAATTAAGATCGTTGTGCAGATTGCAGAAATGAAGATTGAGCTGATTATCAGACCAAACTGGCAAAAAACTGAGAAACTGGGTCGGGTCGTTCACCACACTTCATGCGGTCAAACTATAGCTAGGAGTGGCAACTTTCTTTTTTTCTTTTTTTTTAAATTGAGGTTTTCGGGGGTCTTCTGGGGTGGTTACCACCACCCTAATAACAATAGTTGTAGGTATTTTTAGCATGCCTCTCTGTAGCAAGTGTACCATCAGAGAGCTACGTGCGTGTAGCTCTGTGATAACGAGTTAAGTACGCTTTGTGACGTGCCTATGTCTATACGAGCTCTCCAGACTCTACGAGCAATAGAGAGAGCTGATCTACATTAGGCAAGGAGCGGAGAAGTGCCATTTCTAATACGCTGCAATTTTTTGTCTCTCTTTTGTGCACGTTTGTCGTTTGTGAAGGCAGGGCCCACGTCATGGTAGACAACTTAACTCAAACTTCGATTTAACGACTCAAAGCTTTCAATTTAAGGAATTTAGAATTTAGGCAACTTATCGCCATTAGTATTTCGTATACTGCGCTAGACGCACTAGACGTTCAGCTGTCGTTTGACCTGACGACCTGCGAATCTGGATGTGTTAACGCAACTAAACCTTATTCAGTATTTAGTTTTTGCAATCAATCATAACATTGTGGTCTTTCTGTCGTTTTATATTTTCACGATAGATTTAAAATATCAATCGATGTTTATCCCCTCAGACTTCAGAAGAGCTCCAAAAGTGTGCAGCCGAGAACCTGCTACATCTTATTCTTTTGGTTAAAGATAGGACACCATGCCCCACTCCCAAAATCATCAGAAATCTTATCTCGGGTAACTAAATCTTGTTGAGGTAAATTGTCTGGTGTAGGTCAGTACTCAAGTACTGAACAATGAAGATCGAATTTTACCCCCGTTAAAACGGGGTGCAGGTGCAGATCGAAAATTAGAAAACCTCGCAAACTACAATGAATTCAAAATTAATTTTGCAACATTTCTGGGCTGCAACCCCCTTCCCCGAGTTTGTTAGGGAAAGACATTCTAGATGAATTTCAGGTTTGTTGGAGGACAAAGTTCGGTACCCAAACATCGAGTCCAGCTCCAGTCCTTTCCTCTTCGCTCAACTGTTAGTGTAACTGCTTTGTGTGCATTTTATCCATGTTGTTTATCCATTGGTTATTTTCTCACATGTTTTTCAAAACGTTCTTCTTTTTATTGTTGAAATCAAGAATTGTAATTGTTGGGCTAAGACAAAAACTGGCATCGTTCAGGGCCAGTACCCCGGGGAACTCTACCCCCGCAGGGGGTTGCAATACCCCTACAACCCCCTCAACCCCCCTATCTGCTCCGGGGGATCTAATGAGTCAACTCGCTACTCTCTCCAAATTTGATGGCATGATCAGTTACGTCAGCCATGCGTGTTCTGCCGGCGCTAAATCAGGTGCAGTTTCTTTCAACTTTTCTAGATTTACAATATATTCATATCTCTGCTTACCTACAGTAGCTCTACACTTCCTAATTTTAATGGCCCAAAAGAATAATCCCAACATTCACTCCTTTTTCAAAGCCCACCTTTAGTTTTCCGTACACCACATTTATGTTCTAACGACGCGCTCTAATGACTCTTCCCCTTATGTAGGAAGAGGTCGAGGTTGTAAAAAAGAAGCAAGTCCAGAACAAGACCCGAACACTGTTACCATGGAAACAACGAGACGAGGGTGTGTTATAACTCTGTCTCATCTTGCTAGCAAGCTCGGAGAGAGACTGCTCCTTGTCTTAGAGATCCTGGAAAAAGAGGTTAAACCTCTGGTCTTACTTGATAACATATCTCCTGTGACAATAATTCTTACCGATCAGTTACGAAAAATCATACTAAAATGTTGTCCTGATACATTATATTTCAGTTATAAATTCCTGTATCCAGTGTTTTTGTCCTGAGACGTTATATTTCAGTTCTAAGTTCCTGTATCCAGTGGTTTTGTCCTGCTACATAATATTTTAGTTCTAAATTCCTGTTTCCAGTGGTTTTCTCCTGAGACATCACCCACATTTCAGGTGTTCGGTGTTCTGGAAGAGCAAGAAGAGGTACAGTCTAGCGAAGAAGTACAGCTGAAAAACAAGGTGATCTTTATCGTTTGATCTAAATAGTATATCATTTAGGATTGTGACTGTGAAAACAAATTTATTGGCTAATATTTGTGTTCCACTAAGAGCTTTTTATGTGTTCTCAAAACAGCTATTGATGTTTTCTTAAAGTGGATTACATGGAGCGTTGATACCAAGATAAGTCTTCTTGAAATGATTCACAAAAAGCTGCAGTCTGTCAAAGCAAAGACTAGGCAACACCAAGTACAATGTCCTTGGACATCCTAGTAACCTCTGCTCACCATCTTGAATAAAAGAAATATTGTCCTACTTAACGTTAATTTAAGCTTTTAATATCAAAAATATTCCTTTCATGAAGACCTGTTCGCCTATTATATCTAGACCAAAAGTTGTCTATCTGCTATCGTTTTTTGACACTGGGTCAAAGAACTGAACCCAACATGAGTCTTGGTCATGTGGCATCTTATTAACGTCAACGGTTAATGCATATATGTATATGCATATATGTATATATACTGTCTCAACAAGCACTCCTAATGACGATAATCAACTTCTTTTTGACACGTTTCTTCTTTCCATTTTTGATGATCTCTTTTTCACAGTTTTAAAGTACGTGTTCCTTACATGACTTTTATGTAATTAGACGTTTTAACTTGTAATTCGTTATTCGTAGTAATTCATTATTTGTATTTATTCGTTATTTGAATGGACTGTTTCGGAAAAAAGTGCGGTTACCCTGAATTTGAACCTGCTGAAGTGCTATATCACATAGTTTAATTGACTCCTCGACTAAGTACTATAATTATTTAGCTAAAAAAGTTGCAGACCTAGCAGTCATCTTTCTTAAATCGAGCCATTGCGGGGTGCTACATCTACTTAATCAATAAAGATGATCACGTGGCGGCTGGTCTATGATGCTGACGACGATTATCTATTTATGTCTATCAACATCATGGTCCATGAATGCACTTGTTCCAGAAAGATGTCACGTGACGTACCTAATCCTAGGAACAGATTACAAAAACGGTAAAATCTTTCCCTCGATAGCACTAGCAGAAGTAGTAAAAAATCCATCAATGCGAAGTAATTAGCAACGGTGAAACATCTTGAGGGGCAGTTTCAAGCCACTGTAATTACAGTTTAAGTGCTATAGAGTAGCTGAAAGTGTTCCAGAAGAGGATTAACTCAGATGCTAATATCGATGTGCGGCAGGGGCTGCGACCACTGTGGAAGGGAAAGTTGAGGAAAGTTGAGGTTCGGCAACTCTGACGAAATAATTAGAGATCTCGCCAAAGTGCGAGTTGTTTTTGGTGTCCTTGACGTGTTTTGTTTCCCCTACCATATTTGCTTTATTTGCAAATTTGTCAAAAGATATTATTGTTCATAAATGTATCATAAAATAAGTTTAATCTCCGCGAGTCCCGCAAAAATTTAATAAAATAAATAGCTAAAATAAACTATTTCTATCTAAGCCAGCCCCAACAAGCTAGACAGAAATATGTTTTTAGTAAGTGTAAGTAATTTCATGTATGGAATACCCATCATGCCTCGGTTCTAGTAGTTCATTTAAACAAGAATTCAGGTACACTGTTAAAAAAGAAATACAGTACCCGTTTTAGTGCATTGTGGAGACGCCACTTCAAAGGTCAAAACTCCGTCCAAACAGATCAGTTTGACGTCTCCTCCTTTCTTCACGAACTTTCTAGAACACTTGTAAGATATCTTCTTTCCGTGTTCCGCTGGAAGTTCCTGTTGTGCGATTTCAATGTTTTCTGAATTCCTCCAAGTTTCGTTTGCAGCCGCACACGGAAGTGGTTCAACTGAAAAACTTAGTTTGAAGTTCCAACCTACGTCACAAAACAAATGACTGTATGTTACATTGTTACAATATAGAGGCTACCTAGACATGTCATCGGAAATAATAAACAATCGAAATACCTGCTACCAGTTCATAAAAGTGTAGCTCCAAGTCGTATCTTGTCGCTTGTCGGAGAACTTTGACTTGGTCCCCGAACTGACATCCCGGTTTTAAAGGAAGCTCCCCAGATCCTAAGGTTACAGAAACTGTGTAAACTGTACAATCCGCGCCAGTAGGACCATTTTCGCATTTTCTGCAACCTGCCTCATCACATGTCCAGATATAAATATGATTCCCGATATCGTTATACCAAGTGACTTTTTTTACACAGTGTGCCTGGTTGAAGTTCAGTCTAAACCAGATTAAATCGCCACCGATCTGGGCGACGACTTTCGAAAAAGTGCGATAATCTAAGTCCAGAGCTTTTTGAGGACCGTATAAACTGTTGTTGTCCTGTAAAGCTCGTGAAATTTCTGCCGAGATCGGTATGATTTCACCGGGCATTCTTTCTCTGTTCCCTGAAAAGTAGAACTCACTTGTTTGATTTTCATAAACACTGGGTGAATTTTAGCATTTTTCTTATTTGTGCTAACATAAACTAGAGCTTTATCCAAAAATCGTCAACTCACACACTGATAGTTTACTTATAGACTTACCAGATAAGGCTGAAGAAAACAGTCCACACAGCAATATAACCACACGGAATTCTGCCATGACTTGCACAACAACAAGAATGCGTACTTTAACTAAAGAGAAAGGTTAATGTGGAACCTGTGCTCCTTTTTAAGGAACAGAAAGGTTTTAATATAAATGCGCTTTGCTCAGTCTCGTCCGACAGTGGAATTGCCGGGTGTCAAGAAAATCGTCACCTTGCTCAAAGGGGCTAGACCAAGCTCTTACTCGCAATCTTCTTTATAAAGCAAATAACCACTCTCATTTGGTTACCTGCTTATAATAGCAGCGTTGTCGATTAGTAGGACAGGTGCGGCAGATCTCAGGCTCCGCTTTCATTGTATCTGCATTATAATATGCATTTAGTGATTTAGAATTTTAATTAAATCGGTAATTCAAATATTTATTAAGCTTAAAAGCTTAATAAATATTTGAATTATCGATTAATTTGCCGATAAGTGTTGCAAGATCTTAATTCCAAGTGTTCAGGTGATATCAGGGCTGTATGTATTGGACAGTTTCTACCCCTCTCTACATCCTACCCTGAAGGAGAAACTATTGCTGAAGTTACCGACTCTGTCTGCTCTCCTTGTAGATCGGTACACTGCAGTTCGTCATGCTGCGGTTAGACTCTTCACAACCCTGGCTAAACATGATACTGTAAGTTTGGGGGCGGGGAGGGGGGCAACTTAAAAAACTTCAATAGAGACCCTTTAATTAATTCCCTTAATAGATATAGAGTTTTTTAGAAGAGTTTTTCAGAGTTATGATTAAATTTTCCCAAATTGATTAAAAAATCATTTAAAGATCATTCTAAAATGCATTTAGTGGTAAACACGTACGCGTAGTACCAAGCGATCGATTTGAAAATATTACTGTACAATGCAACTAAAAAGTCCGAAATAAGTCAGAATTCGCAATCTTAAAAACTCATCATAACCCTAAAATTCCTAAAATTGATGTAGAGTTTTTTAGAGTTAAAAAAATGTGTTTGCTGTAACTGTGAGTTTGAATTGCACCATGTCATTTGTGGATAATGTTAACAACTTCACGACGCTTATTCTAATTGTTTTAAAGATTAACCCTTGTTCCCTCAGGTGACAGTGATGAACTACTTGTTAAGTGACACTGTCAAGGAGCTGGAAAGTGCGGAGTGTCACAAGCGACAAGGTGTCACGGAATGTATACATTCCATTGTCAAGGTATCTGATCTATAGGTATCCGGTATCTGATCTAGATTTGCTATATTGGATGTTCTCACTCAATGAGCCACTTGTTCCCATAACCTATTATAATCATCTAAATTTCTATCCACCTATACATCTATACCAACTCCACTATACCAACTCCACTATACCATCTCACTATGTAACTAACACGAACCACCAACTCAAACCCGGAATTTCAGAAGCTGGATCTAACTGTAGTCCCCTACGTCGTCTTACTAGTAGTCCCGATGTTACGGAGAATGGGGGACTCTGCCCCCGATATCAGATCTCTCGCTACTCTCACTTTTGCTCAGCTTGTTAAACTGATGCCGCTCGACGGTGCCAAGGGAGAGGTCCCGGGGCTCAGGGAGGAGTTGGCGGCAGAGAAAGTGAAACAGAAAGTGAGTTATTAGGAAAGTGAAACAGAAAGTGAGATTTTAGGAAAGTGAAACAGAAAGTGAGTTATTAGGAAAGTGAAACAGAAAGTGAGTTTGTATTAGGAAAGTGAAACAGAAAGTGAGTTTGTATTAGGAAAGTGAAACAGAAAGTGAGTTATTAGGAAAGTGAAACAGAAAGTGAGTTTTTAGGAAAGTGAAACAGAAAGTGAATTATTAGGAAGGTAAAGCAGAAAATGAGAAACAAGGATGGAGACCTGTAACGTGATTATATTGTTGCTTTCAAGAGATTAAAATCTTTTATTCTTATGAAAAGTTTTTCTGCGTTTTTCGTATTGGAACCAACGATTTTCAGAATTTCTTGGAGCAGCTGATGGATCCGCGACTTATCAAGGACTGTGAGGTTCCAATCAAGATTAATGCCAAACTTCGCAAGTATCAACAGGTTAGACTCATTCTTTTTTCTTCCTTCTCTTTCCCATTTTTCCATTTCTTTTTTCGTCTCCCAAAGACAGCTGTAGCCAGTGAGAAGATTTTTATACAGCGTTCCTTTCTATTACTACCAGTCAGGAAGTGACCTAGTTCACCTGCGCTGGTTTCTTTTAAATTTTTTAGAAGTAATTTTCAAGAATACCTGATCTTGGGGCATTAGGTTAAGGCCCGCCTCAGTTGTCTTGCTGTGTTGATGAGGTGCACTCAATCTTTATTCCATTGCCAATCCATTATCGTCCTACCATAAAACCCTATTGTATAAGTGCTATAGTATGTCCACAGTCCACCGCAGCTGCCCATCTTATAAAGTTTTTTTCTAATTTGTCCTAATTCCTTTGTTCTACTGACAATAAATCATTGTCGTCTGATTGATTGATTTGCTGTCTGCATTCTGTCGCAACATTGAATCTAGTCGGAAGTTATTATTGGAAGTTATTATTGGAAGTTATTATTGTACTATTGTACTAATTCCATTAATTTCCTACAATGAGTGATATGATCTTAATCTAACCTGTCGAACAAGATTTTCCGTGTTTTTATTAATAACTTTCCTGAGAGAGCAAATTAGTTAAGCCTCAATGATAATTGTCTATTGTCTGCAGTTGTTGCTACAAATTATTTGCCTCTAATAACCGAGCACAACTGACTCCTTCGACTTATAATTTTGTTATTTACTTGTTTGAATACTTAGATACGAGTTTTCAAGTTCTCATTTGAGTCACAGACACAGTAATCAAGAGGAAGAGTTCTTTGCTGTTCTAGCACATCTCATAGTGCCGCTCTTTAAGCTTATAAACACTATCTCCACAAATAAGAACAACTACTCAGTTACTCCTTGACCAACTGAGTTGCTAACTCAGTTACTAACTCATTTACTAACTAAGATACTAACTCAGCAACTAACTCAGTTACTAACTCAGTTACTAACTCAGTTACTAACTCAGTTGCTAACTCATTTACTAACTCCGTTACTAACTCCGTTTCTATCTTAGTTACAAACTCCGTTTCTAAGTTAGTTACTAACTAAGATACTTACTCAGTTACTAACTGAGTTACTAACTCAGTTACTAACGAAGTTACTAACTAAGTTACTTACTCAGTTACTCAGTTACTAACTCAGTTACTAACTAAGTTACTAACTAAGTTACTAACTGAGTTACTAACTCAGTTACTAAGTTACTAACTAAGTTACTTACTCAGTTACTAAGTTACTAACTAAGTTACTAACTCATTTACTAAGTTACTAACTGAGTTACTAAGTTACTAACTTCCTTAATAATGACACGCCTTCGCCAGGACGGGGTAAACTGGCTGTGGTTTCTGTGTCAGTTCGGACTACACGGTATCCTGTGTGATGACATGGGACTCGGTAAAACTCTTCAGACTCTCTGTATTATTGGAACTGCACATTACAACCGACTTAAATCTCACCCGGTGAGTTTGAGAATCGTTATTGCGTGATCCTCTCAAGAATCCTAAAGAGTTACAGTTTCTTTGCTAAAATCTTTAAACGAACGTTAGGTTTGACAGGCCCAAGTCATGACAGAAATACAGAATGACTTTGATTGAGTTGTTCCTGTGAAATGTTACATTACACAATGATAATTCATTAAATTTAACCAAGCTGCTGTAAAATTGTTTCTGGTTTATATAATTTGTATAATTACAATCTGCACTTTTTAACGCTGTGATCTAACAACAATTTGATAGGCAAGTCAACTCCATGCTAGTATAACAATTAACATATTATCAAAATTTTAGGTGTGCCTTTACCACTGTATCAACTACTATAACTCTGTATCAACTACTATAACTCTGTATCAACTACTATAACTCTGTAGCGAAACTATAA
This sequence comes from Mnemiopsis leidyi, assembly GCA_000226015.1. Lineage (NCBI taxonomy): Eukaryota > Metazoa > Ctenophora > Tentaculata > Lobata > Bolinopsidae > Mnemiopsis > Mnemiopsis leidyi. The sequence goes on along the minus strand of JH154313.1, from coordinate 499,069 downwards.
CTCCAGTCATGCAGATGTGACTAACCGGCCTCTACTCAATTTTCTTAGAGTGGGATGAGATCACTCCGGTTGCTAAGTTTCAATAATTACACTAATTTTTATCATTTCTCTAGACGGAATAATTATAGATCTTAATACTCGACTTAGATAATTAAAATATCGTCCTTGAAGTAAGAATTAGTGGCTTCTACATTTTAAACTCTGCAGCAATAAAATTCAGTCTCCTTCCACTCGAGGTGCTCGTTCCCGCCCTTTTTGACATTCTTTCATAGTCCTTCTTAGCTTCTAGTACAGCAGGCACCACAACTTTAGGCTCTGTATTTTGATTACTTATAATAGGTCATTAGGGTGTGTGCCCAAACAAACGTTGTGTGTCAAATGTACTGTTTTCCCCCAGGATGAGAAGCCGTTACCCTCGCTTGTGGTGTGTCCCCCGACCTTGATCGGACATTGGTTCTTGGAGACGGAGAAGTTCATCTCCTCCACCGATCTGTCCCCAATTATGTACAACGGAACATCTGCTGAGCGTGTACAGCTTCAGGTAAATTATTTAAACGTTTACATACACATACAACTTAACACGTATGTAAACCTTGTTTCATTGTCTCAAACAATGGTGTATAAGTACTTTGTTCCTTAAATAGCTTGAAAATGCATTATCAAAATTGGTTCGCAAGGGGAGGGGGGTTTATTGTCAACTTAGTGTCCCTTTTGCTGTTGATCGTACCTTAATTAACATTCAATAAGAAGGTTTTTTGTCAAGTAGTTAGAGACATCTACATGAGATTATATTACATTATCAACACGTGTTTTTAAAGTAATGGGTTACATGCTTTGTTTAACGGGAATATCAAGATTAATCCACCAATCAACACGTGTTTTTAAAGTGATGGGTTACGTGCTTTGTTTAACGGGGATATCAAGATCAATCCACCAATCAACACGTGTTTTTAAAGTAATGGGTTACATGCTTTGTTTAACGGCGATATCAAGATCAAACCACCAGCAAGTAGTGAGGACTCGAAGACATGACCTGGTGATTTGTTCGTACGACGTGTTGCGGAACGACAGCGAGTTTTTTGCAGAGTTGAAGTGGAACTACTGTGTTCTGGATGAGGGTCACGTGATAAAGAATACTAAGACTAAAGTTTCACAAGCAATTAGAGGTCAGTTTAGTGATAGACGATGATATTATGCCGGACGATTAAGACTGCTTTCTCTATCTACCATGTTGTACCGGATAAGACTGTTTTTCTATCAGGCCTGTTGCCAGATAGGACTGTTTTTTCCTAACTTGCATGTTGCCAGATAAATTGTTTTTTTTCTATCTTGCATGATTCCAAATAAGATTGTTTTCTTTATCTGCCATATTGTCAGTTAATACTGTTTTCTGTATCTTGCATGTTGTCAGATAAGACTGATTTCTTTATCTGGCATGTTGCCAGATAAGACTTCTCTTTATTTGGCTTGTTGCCAGATTAAGACTAGTTTCTCTATCTGGCATGATGCGAAATTACAGATCATGAATTTTCTCAATTTCTCTAGAAGTAAGGTTGCTCTGCTCACATTCCTCTGATGCCACCTTATTTCCAGTATGAAGTTTCAGTCCTGTTCCAGTTCCTAGCAAAATCAGTATTTAACAATTTCAGGAATGCAGGCGTTACATAGGCTCATTCTGTCAGGAACTCCGATACAGAATAATGTCTTGGAACTATGGGGTCTGTTTGACTGGCTAATGCCAGGTTAGTACTTATTGTAGAAACTGAATTATATTATATAATCAGCGGAATGTCAAGAAATATCTTGAGAAAATCTCTCGGAGCCTGAAAAGGTGAAGAGACAAGAAAAGCTGATGAGTTAAGTCTGCGGTTGAAAATGACGAGTTAGTTCTTTGTAGGCGGTACGCGGCGTGTCAGGTGCGGCAAAAAATTTGCGAAGTAAATTAACTTTATCAAACTATCTAATAAGTTTAATAATAAGGAAATTGAGAACTTGTCAACGAATAATTGATGGAAATAACCTAGCGTTGGAAAATCTTGCTATAAATAGTTGTAAAAAAAATTTGCAACTGCAAGACTGCAAGAGATATCGTTGTTGTAATTAATGTAATCTAATCGTGGGAATAGCAATTTGCGGAAAGTTTTTCTTTGGAAAATTATTTTCACGTATCCGTTTTCTTTTATCGTACCGGCTTTCTCTTCAGCTCGTCTACTTGAAAAACTCTACAGTTTTTCAATTGATGAATTATCAGAGTTTGTTTATCAGGTTTTCTGGGAAGTGAGAGACAGTTCAACGAAACGTACAGTAAACCCATCAACCAGTCACGTGACCCTAAATCAGCGACTAAGGACCAGGAGGCTGGAGCTCTCGCAATGGAGTCTCTTCACAGACAGGTCATTGTCGTCATTGCCAACTTCTAATCTATATTATATTTACTTATATTAAATATTTATGTTTACTTGTATTGTGTGGTTCATATCAAGCAGTTCTTAACCAAACCGTCTATTGACGCACCTGTTAAATTTCCACCACTAAATTTCAGCCGGTTCTCAAAAAGCAAACCTGCTTACACGGGTTTTGTGGGCTTATTACAAGCTATAGCGCCAGACTCTTAAACGATGTATTAACGGCTTTCAAACGACGGTTGAAGTGAACTCATTGAATCATTCAAATATTCCATTATTAGAGCTTAAATTAAAGCACTGTTCCACAGGTGTTGCCGTTTTTGTTAAGAAGGATGAAAGAAGATGTTCTGAACGACCTGCCCCCTAAAATTATCCAGGATTATTATTGTACACTCACTCCTTTACAGGTAAGCACCTGTGTCAATGTTATACTGTGTCACTGTTATACTGTGTCACTGTTATACTGTGTCACTGTTATACTGTGTCACTGTTATACTGTGTCACTGTTATACTGTGTCACTGTTATACTGTGTCTCTGTTATACTGTGTCTCTGTTATACTGTGCACACTTTTAATTGATATGTGAATGAAAGCCGTGTTGCACTTTATGGACATTCTTTGATAACTCTTCGGTTTTTGTGCATTTGAAGCTCTATGTGTCGTTTTGGTTATAGGAGAAGCCCTTTAAACCTCAGAAATGACTGCTAACTTCTAAATTTGAACAATTACACAAATTAGCTTTCATCACTAGCGACCAAAAAGGCTGAAACAGAAATTTTTAGTCTATTCAGGCGAGTTTAATGCAAATAAGTAATTTTTATTTTAGCTGCCACAAATTCACTAAAAGAAGCTCTTGCATGGAGCTGAAGTTTATTAAGCTCTCCAAACATCTGGTGTATCTCTTGGAACTTCACAGTTATTTAACAAGGAGATAACAATGGACATGTGAACTATCACTGCCAACCAAGTTCACGTGCAGTGAGAGAATTAGTAGCAGATCTATGTCATTTTCAACGCCTACGTTTATTTCATAGCAGATCCTACGTTTAATGTTGTTACACGTTTCAGATTCAGGTTTTTTGTGCGGTCCATAGTTACCACCTTATCAGCTGGTGTTGTTGTTGTTGTGATGAAAAATGTGACTACATCACTGCAGCCACCCTGTCTGGATCATACTTGTAGTCGAATACTAGCTTAAGTAAGAATCACAGCAAACAGGTCCCGGTATCCATCGCAGAAAAGTGATCGTATCGTGGGTTGGTTGCACCAGCGCTTGTGTGAGACGGGAAGCAGAGCTCACTCCGAATCAGGGACTGACATAGTTGTTATCCTCCACATGAAACTATACCTCACACTCTAGTCTCTACAATGGAATAACGGGAATTTATTTCGAGTAGGGGTTTCGTTAACCCTAGGCACCCTCAATCACTGGACCACACAAAATAGTGTGCCCTGAGCAAACTATTTAAACCCGAGGGTGAGCATGCTAGATTGCAATCCAGATAAGAGTGATGCCCTCGGATGTACTTGACCACCCAAACTGGTACCCCTAATGACCAACAACATTGCATTGCGACTGTAACTCAAACAGCACTTAATCTATTGCAGGGCCATAATTAGCAGCACACAATGCTTTAATTTACCCCCGTTTGCAACGTCACATCTATGGGAGATGAGCCGCCGGGCAACAGCTGGTGTCTCCTACATGTATTGAGTTTAGGCAAGGTTCTCTGAGTGCGTTGTGTAAGATATTGGCTTCACAGCTTGAGAAATTATTTCTGTTGTGACCTGTGACACTGTGGCGCTTTGCGTGTGTTGACGGAAAGTTCACAAATGGTTCACGGTGACGTATGTTACAAACTTATACCTTCTGTAGGGACTCTAAATTAGACTAAGAAATGACCTTCTAGAATGACGATACCTCAAAAGAAAGTCCATACTCGTTGAAATCTTTAACCAACCTTCATGCCAAAGGTAGGCTGTACCAGATGGGGAATCGGAATAGGTAGGAGACAATTCTCACGCACTTCGAATATTTGCGAGAGTGCTGAGTACACAAAACCAATGTTAGGCTTCTCTGATATTGGTCAAACAGTGAGGACAGTTGGCGCCACGCTTCGCCGCGATTATTCTGTGCTGGATAAATTTGATTGTGTACACCGCAAATATGTCTTCTCGTACCAAGTACCAGCCTTACCACTTTCAATGCTCTTCAAGTTCAGGGAGAATTCAGTTAATTTGCCTGTAAATTGACATACTGGCATGCTGCGAAGTACTTTCGTCCCAGCTGAGGTTTTTTAGAGACGTGACCAATACAATACGTGATGAGTTCATGTTTCTATTACTAAGTCTTGATTAGAACAAGCCAGAATTAAAGAGGGAACGATTTCTCAGGTTCTCATTTTCGGTCGATTGGTCTCTTCACGAAATTTGAAATATTTTCTACACTTACTTTCTTCTTAAAGATACTATGTGTACATGATGTCATGATGAACATGTCTATTTAGTTTACATCTCTTAAAGATACAATGTGTACATGATGAACATGTCTATTTAGTTTACATCTCTTAAAGATACAATGTGTACATGATGAACATGTCTATTTAGTTTACATCTCTTATCCCCGCAGAAACAACTATACGACGAGTATTCAGAGAGAGTTGAGTCTGCAGACCTCAAATCGGAGTCTGAAGTTCATGTCTTCCAATCTCTACAGTTCCTTAGAAAGGTACGTCATTCTTCCAATCCTTAGAAAGGTACATCAATACGTCATTCAAGAGATCTTTCATTTTCAACAATTTTCGGCGGAAAGCAAAGGCCGTTTAATAAAGTTTCACAGCTTTTAAAGTAATAACATCATCGCCAATTGGATCTTCCTTCTTGCCAGATCTGTAACCACCCCATCTTGATGTTACCGAAGACACACGAGATTTACCCTAAGTTAGAGGGAGCCGAAAGTCACACCTACAGCGGGAAACTCATGGCTCTTAATCAGTTGCTTCTTGACTGTGGCATCGGTAAGTTTATGTTAACCTTCCTAACGTCGTGGGTTGTGACTCCTGAGATTTAGTTCTACTTTTAACTTGTTTTATCTGCATTATGCTTTAGTTGTAGAAATGTCGATCTCCGTTAAACTATTGTTCCTTATCGACTAAACAACAAGAAATAGTTTCACTACTCAACTCTAGGTTCGCAAGTGGTGTCTCCACACCGAGCCCTAGTGTTTTGTCAACTTAAGAGCATGTTGGATGTGGTGGAGAAGTGTCTTCTCAAACAACACATGCCTAATGTCTCCTACCTCAGAATGGACGGTGAGTCGTCTTTAGTGCATTTTTTCAGAACTTAGGTTCCATTTAGAATATCTGGATTATCTTATGGATGTATTTTCGAGTAAACGTTAACTAAGGCATAGTGAAGTACTCGGTATAAGGATAACACCCTTCTGTCAGAATATCTTGATGTGCAATTTCAAGTAATTTCAATTTATTATAAATGCTAAATCTTTAGCGGACTGTTAACCTAAACTTGATTTCGATAGTCCGCATTCCAACTCCTTGAAACCGACTAAGCAGTGTTCACCTACTACCTGTTTTTAGTAACATAGTACCTATTCTACTAGCTTTGAACGTTCAATGAAAAACTGTAAAGCTAATGGGCTATTAACCAATAACCGTATACAACTCTCGATTTTGCTGCCGCAATGTATAACTACAAGCTGTAAAGCTAATGGGCTATTAACTGTATACAACTCTCGATTTTGCTGCCGCAATGTATAACTACAAGCTTGTTGTATCGTGTACCTTTAACGCAACAATACTCTCGTGCTCTTAGGCCGTCCGCCGTGCTTAACGCCCGAATGTAGTGAGGGCGTTATGCACGGCCAGATGGGTGCAAGAGTATTACAAGTCATTTGCGAAAATTAGATTTCAGCGTAGTTTTCTTAATTCTCGGACTGAGGCGGGAATCCTGCACGACAAAATGTAGAAGAATCAACTTTGTAAAGCCGCCGAGCTTAATTCTAAAACCGATCCTCAAAATCTGCCTTACGTTGGATTTTGTTTCACTACAGATTTAGGCCTTTACATAAAAACTCTCAGCTTTTGAAATTTTGTATGCAGTGAAACAACTAATAAGGAAAATGCGGGCAGAGGGAGCAGAAAGGTAATGACGGTTTGGAGAGAAGTAAGTTTGTGTTGGCATAGACGTGCTCGGGAGAGAAATATAAAATCAAAAGCAGATATATTATCAATCTAATGATACTGATAGTATTTTCGACACGAGGGTTATTGTGCAAGTACTTTATTTTCTTAAATATTTGCGGGTTTAAATAAGTATTTTTAAACCTCTGCGTTGCCCTTCATCATAGCTCGAGGTAAGGTCTCATAATCCCGCAGAAAAAAACTGCTTAGATTTTTACTAGTTACTTAGGTACAAACTCAGAGTTTTAAAAACGCACTTTGGTAGAAACACTTCTTGTCTAGTTAGGAGACGGCCCTATACCATAATTCAGGCACGTCCATATTGACAACCTGTTGACATTCGTGGGACCGATGTCTGTTGAGAGTTTGTGCATTTTCTAAGATGCTGCATTTTATAAGATGCTGACAAATTAATATGGTTAACTTCGGCAGTCGGCCCATCGCATGTGATGTGATGCTGCAGTAAATCGTTTTCCAAAATTACCTCATCATTTCAAGTCTCAAAGTTATTCCAATTTTCGCTACTTTGTATGTGGGCTATATATGACTCTAATGCGGTCTTTTTGGATCAGCTGAACATTTTAATTAATTCAATTAATAAAAGTTTTTACCACTACTTTAAAACTATAATTCGCTGTAATTGTTACCTTCATTTAACTTCGGACGGTAAATTTACAGAACGAACAACGATGAAACTGTAATAAACACCCTCCCTTGTAGTTGTATCCGCACGTAACCCGTACATACTTCATCTTAGCACTTACTCATCCATACATACTTCATCTTAGCTCTTACTCATCCATACATACTTCATCTTAGCTCTTACTCATCTGCATCAAAATCGTTTGCTAGTATGACTTGTAACTGTTCCAACACTAGAATTCCGCGCTTTAACCGTTTTAAGTTCGAATAGTCCCTTTGTTGTACGATATTAAACCGTTACTAGGCTCAACACCTGCTGCTGAGAGAGTCCCGCTTGTTAACCGGTTCAACTCTGATCCCTCCTACGATCTGCTACTGCTGACAACCTCAGTTGGGGGTCTTGGACTCAACCTGACGGGTCAGTGAGTGTCTGCATTTCGTTAATTTCATTCCTTTTTGTAAAATTACTTAACTATGATTTAGGTGTGACTGTCGTTGCGGACTTATCTTAAAAGATTTTTGATCCTATTAGATACTTTGATACTAGATACCTATTAGATACTTTGAGAGATAAGGTGTGATGATGCTGGCATCATTATTTGTTATTTATTTATTTATAGGTGCTGATACGGTAATATTTGTGGAACATGATTGGAACCCAAGTAAAGATCTCCAGGCGATGGATCGCGCTCATCGTATAGGACAGAAGAAAGTTGTCAATGTTTACAGGTAAGTCAAACACTGTACTCCCACTGCAGGCTATTAATATAAGGTAGAGGGGAGTTGGCTAAAAGTGTAATACATGTTGAATGTGGATCTACGACATGTGTTTGGAAGAAATTTGGCGATACATCATACAATTTGGAAATACGCTTTAGTTATATATTTTAAATATTTCAGATACTCGGCTGTTTGTGGTGTATTCTCTGTTATTTTAAGAAGGGAATACCATTTTATTTAGCATTACATTTAGAGAAATTTGAGACACCTCCCCAGAAATACTGCTTTATATTGATCCATCCCAGTTTTAGCAAGGCTCGTATTGACGTTACTTTTCTTCTGGAATTGATTTCCCATGTTATCTTGGAGTCATCTACCATTTTAACAAGATGAATAATGTTTTTTACACCAGTTGAAACAGCCGGTTGCGAGATGCAACATTGCTACCGCCTATGTTCATGCTTGGTAAATAACTCAATTACACTTTCCACAGGCTGATTACAAAGGATACCCTAGAGGAAAAGATAATGGGTCTCCAGAAGTTTAAAATGAACATCGCCAACACTGTGATAACAAGCGTTAGTTTTCTCCGACCATTACACTTCTACTCATTTTTAGGCAGCTAATTTTCGAGGAATACGTTTATTTCATCAATTATGCGTCCCACATTTTCTTGATTTTTTATCTTTTGTCTCTTCAGGAGAATTCTTCACTGCAACAGATGGGAAATTCGGGCTTGCTTGACCTTCTAAATGGCAGTGAATCTAAGAAAAACAGAGATAAGAAATCTGACCAAGGCAAGAAAGGTCAGTCGCGCCGTCCCATTATTATCTGGGCACCTCTGGAAAGTTTACAATTCCCCTTATCTTGTTTTAATATGTGTTACACTGATTTCAAATTGACCTATTCCAAGCATATATGTTTTAGCACAGTCTTCTGATAAAGGCACTATCTTTTGTTATTCGACCTTATCTTTTTATTTATTTACCGCCGCTCATAGATAAATTCTCAATTTTACCTTATCGGATTTTATCTATCTTTAAACATATAGGTTAAAGACCAGCTTCCTAGTCAGTTCATTCTCTTATTTTCCATCCGTGTGTTGGGTATTGTAATCCATGTGTCAGCTCTTCATTGCATTAACCAACCACAGCGGTACAAGATTATCATATATTCGGGACCAGTTTCTGACGCAAACTTTAAATTTAAGATTAGCACTGAGTGCCCTCCTAGCTATTTCCTACTTACATTACATGCCAGGTCTAGCAGCAGTACCCGCTAGCTATGTCCTACTTATCATTACATGCCAGGTCTAGCAGCAGTACCCGCTAGCTATGTCCTACTTA
>JH154313.1:465487-478061 GCA_000226015.1 Mnemiopsis leidyi | reverse complement strand
ATTCAAATAATGGCTTAGTATGTTGAGGTATGTAGAAATTATCCCCAAGTAGTTGTTGGCTGAGAGGACGTGTTCTTACACAGGTGTTAAATTTGTCACAAAATGCTTGTCTATCGCCGAAGAGAATTCTTATGCATTGCTTTTGTACAATCCAGAGGCTCTGTATTCTATATTTAGCTGCACCTCCCCAGACAGATATACAATACGATAAGTGTGATTCAAAGAGTGTGTAGTACAAATTTCTGTGGAGTTCTTTTGGTATGCTATCCCGACCACTGTAGAATGCCACAAGCGTACAAACTTCTACCAAGGAAACGCAAAGACACTACAGAGCCTTCCTGGAAAAACTGTGTTTCATGGAGCCTACACCCTCAGCTCCACTTGTGTCTTGAGCACTGTCGGTGATGGTTTAGTTAAATGACTAGTGGTACTTATGTCTCCCCCTCTAAATCCTTGGGTTTGCTTTATGGCTGGTGTGTGAACAAGTCACAGGGCATCATTCCATCTTTTTCGGTCGACTAGGCTGAATAACTAGGAAACCAATATTGAGGTTTAAATGAGGAGGGTTTCTGTTAAAAGTTGAAGAATCTTCCAAGTGCTCCTTCAGTACATTCGTAAAGCCTGGGTGCAGTTGAACAGATATATAATAAAAAACGATTAAAAAATACATCTGTGATATAACACACTCTAGTCGCATTTTGTATGCCTTTTCATCAGAATAGAATTAAAGCTATCCAAACCCGTAAAACAGTGCTGTTTGGCGAATGTCCCAATTGGCAAGGTTGCATCCATCTGCAATAAGGATGTTGATATTCTAATTAAGCTGGTAAAGTAAAGCCCCTTATATCCAATCCTTTGGGTACAGTGAATGACATGTGCCAAATTTTCAGTAAACCTTTCATTAACCTACCTCAGCAATAGCAGCTTAATCGGGAATATCCTAATTTTGGAGGTTTTAGGTTTTATAAAATCAGGATAATGAATTTGTGCGTTCATGATCTTTTAAATGTGACCAAGCTCAAGCAGATTAGACCTTGTGTTCACCAGATAGAGGCCAAAATGAGGGTAAATTTGGTCGTTTTGGTTGTGACAGAGACATTGACATTTTTAAGATTACGCTCAATTAGTCCAAAATTTAAAGAGATAGAGATCCTCATTGTTGTTTATTAACTTTGTGGTGGTTTTGAGGTCAAGTATCACTGAATTGAAAATTAAGTTACCCTCACTCTTACTCCAGGCCGACATTTTGTCTTACAACAGCGTGTGGCACGCGCCCATAGATGTCCATCTGGAGAAAATTTGTTCCATCTCTAATACTTTTTTGCCGAAGGCAAAAAGTAAAGTAGATGGTTTAAAGTGGTCGGATTTTGGGGGTGGGGTAGATGGACGTGTCTGCTGTCCAGTGTCCCACCTGCTCCTACGTAAAGTAATTTAAATTACGTAACAGATGAAATAAATGATGCGCTGCGCATTACACTGACTGCTGACTGCAATTACTTTCTATGTGCACCTTTGTGGTCCTTTTGAGGTTAAGAACACTAATTTCAAAATCAAAATTACCCTCACTCTGACTCTAGGCCAATATTTTTTCTTGTAACAGCGTGGGCGTGCGCTCACACCTAAATGGTCAGCTGGAGAAAAGAGTGAGGGTAATAAGAAAATTTTTTGATGTCAATAGTTGTTACCAATGTGCCCGATGTCTGTGCAATAGTCATTTTGGACATTTATAACAAAATGTGGCCACTATGAGGATAATTGTGTCGTTTTGAACCATTTGCTGTTAATGATGACATTATATTTATCCTCATTTGAAGCTCAAGTTTCATATTTGGACTTCATATATTAACTGCAATAGTTAGAAAAAAGTTCATAGTTCATACCAATGTAAGAATTATCCTCCTACTGTACTCACAGTCCAATTTAGGTGCAATAATTGAGGTTATCATCAATTTAAGCACATGAAATGTCATTTTTGAGTCCAATTTTTGGCCCTAGAATGGTCTGTTCACATAAAAACTGGCCATCCAATCAAGTTTTGTCACTTTTTCATGCAGCAAGAGTTTAAAATGAGGGTATTAAAAATTTGAATTCCGTCGGTTATTTCAGTCGGTTGCAAGTTTTATCCTCAATAAGAGCTCAAAATTGGAAACCGTTAATTCCATGAGTGGAAATATTGCTTTGAGATCATCCAAATATGCAATTTAAGGGTAATTTATAAGAAAATCTCATCCAAGAATTAAAAATTACCCTCAATTTGACACAAATCGATGTTTTAGTGATTGCAATTCAGTCAAGTATGTGGTGAGATACCAATATGATATAAAACGCTCCCAAAATAATTACCCTCAATTAAACTAAGCAAGATCATATAGATGGAATTTTAAGTCCCAACTTTATATTTTAAAAATTTTAATCACACCAGTTAGGCAATTATCTGCTGATTTAAAATTCAAAAAATTATTCTCAGATGCCGTAAAGAAGTGATTTTATGAACAAATTCGAGGTTAGCCTCAAATTTCACACCTAAAAAACACTTAAAATCTTCAATAACCTCATTTCGATGCTGCGGTAATGGTTTATCTGAATGATGCATTCATTTGGACTATGTTCACTTAAAAAAAACAAAAAGTTAGAAGGTGGATAATTGCCTGAAAATGAGCTAAAAATGAATGTCACAAAACCCTCTCGATTAAGCTGCTATAATTGCTGACCTAACAAAAAACATGCCACGATGCACATTTTTGAATCCTTCAAACGAACCGAGCCATTATTCAAATCAAGAAACCACCAAGCCTCCCTACACTTATTCATTAATATGAATACTAATCAGAATACCCAAAACCCCACACCAGAATCGAAGAACTCCCAGTCAAACAACCTTTAAAATGTAGTCTTGACCTGGACGAAACAAGATGATGAACAACGCTCCACTCTCCTATGACACTGTGGACTATTACAACAAACTTACATCTAAACGAGATTACACCGTTAAGCCCAGTGGATTCGCGATGTCAGAAAGGACAGATCTGTCATAATGATGTGTCATCGAAGTTGTTACTGCAAGAATTTAGTTCCACATTTTTGCTAACCGTCCTGTTAGGTGGTCCTTGAGGCTGAGTCTTGCATTTTTTTCTTGGATTGAAGTTACCCGGACTGGGGTCACGTTTGGTCAGGTGGACTGTTTATATATATTCGAGTGTGCTAAGGAGTGAACACGCATTTTTTTGAGTATTTCTCCTCTTGTTTCACTGTTGCTTGCCCCATTTTGATTAGCTGTAGACCCTTTTCTCAGTTTTAGCTTAATGGGGTAATAGGAGCTGTGTTTCTGTGTCGCAATATTTCTGTCGTTTAAGGCAGATGTAAGGGTTATGATGAATCCACATTTTTTGATGTATCCACTGCCCGTGACAGGGGCTTTCTTGAGAGTTCAAAATTTAAGTATGGTACTTCACTTGCTTATAACGGCTAGTTATGCAAGATGGTGATCCAATAGATTTAAAAGGCAAAATTGCAGCAAATTTACTAAAAATGGAAGGAACCGGTTCTCAAAAAAAATCCGGCATATTTGGGCAGTATCCAAGAAGCCTGAACCAGTACGCGAACCAGTTCATGAACCAGTACGCAAACTAGTTCGCGTACTGGTTCGGCAATCCCTGAACCAGTCCGGACTAGTTATGACATGATAACAAGTAGGTCGCATATCGCATAATATGCAAATTGCTGAAGGAAAGTAAGATGTGTTATATAAAGAAATCCTCCTTCTGACTGACCCTGTATACTATTAAATTATGTGTTATGTTTTCTATATCGTTATTGCATGAAATTGGTCTATTATTAAGTGAACAAGTCTGTGCGTGATTTACTAATTTACAACATCCCTAACTTAATCGTTATGTCACAACTTTCATTCGGCAATTTGCATCTGCGATCTGTGACCTACTTGTCATCATATCATAACTAGTCTGGACTGGTTCGTGTACTGGTTCGGGGATTGCCGAACCAGTTGGTTCAAGGATTGCGGAACTAGTACATGAACCAGTACGCGAACCAGTTCGCGTACAGGGTCATGCTTCTTGGATAATGCCCACATATGTTCACCATAGCACCCCTAAGATGGAAAGCCAAAGAATAGCCCATCTGGCATATTAACAGGAACCCGACCAACTCCTAAGGAGAGACCAGGTTATGGTTAAAAACCCTTCTGGGCTTGTGGATATAACTAGAACTATCACCCAGTCAACACCGGGCTATAACTAGGGCAGTGATTGCAGTTTGGCACATAATATTCCAAACTCCGATCATATTTAGAAAAAATCTGCAGTGAAGCACAAATTTGCCAAATTGTAGAGAAAATACAAAATTGTGTGATTCTCCTGACCTCACTCATATGTTTTTAGTTTTTACATTTTAAGATCAATTAAACTTGTTGAGTTTTCACAATTGGGTGGAATTGACATGATCTATGTCATAGGATGAAAAGAACAATTAAAGAAGTGGTCACGGATACCAAAGACAGTATTGATGTCAAGCGTTCTAGGTTAGGTGATTCATAAATTTCGGTTGCCTGAGTCCTGCCCTAGAACATTGTGCCCTAGATCGTTCTGTCTCACAGATTTTGCCCCAGTGACGTCTTGCTCCACAACAGAAAACGCTTGGGTTAGAATTATGGTTAGGGGCACGATGTTCTTGGGCAGGTCGATGGGAACCATAAATTTCCAATCAAGTTTTTTATATTTATTATATATTTTTTTAATTATTATTATAAAATCGATTTATATCGCAATAGTTCTAGTAACATACAGGATACATCAGACCTAAGGGTTTTGATAAGCAAATTATTTCAGGAGAGATTCAGGTTATTCAAGTGATGGGTGCACGAATCTTCCATCACCCCAAAAAGGCTACATTGGTATGCAGGAGTATTCAAGAGAAGCTTTAACTGACAAAGAGGAGCAGGATTTATTCATTATGCCCTCAAGTAAAAACACTCGTCTTAGTGACTCAGTTGTTCCGGGAACAGACAATTTCTGGGATCATAACGATTTGTTATCTGCAGGTGCCACCAATCTTTTTGACGAATCAGCCAGTCTCTATTCTTGTGATCATGAAATCGAGCAGGCTATGATGGACATTTCAAGCAATGATGATTCATTTGTGGAAATCGGTTGCAGTTATGAAGAATATAACTTGACAATCAACGCAGTTGATAGTTCATTTGCAGAAGCTACCAATTCTCCAATTTCATCCAATGATGACTCAATTGCGTTAAAGGTTGAATACAAGGACAATTTTGTTTCTTCTGCAGGAAATGGTGACCTTAATGGTCATCAATCGATAAATTGTCGATCTGAGAGTCAGAAGCCAAGATGTAAGTCAGAAAATGACCCTAAAATCTGCAACATGGAAGATTCTGCCGGCGTTGCCAATTTAGAGTTCAACCCAATCATGAACTGCCAACTGACACCCGAAAACTTTGAGGAAGACCTCAGTAAGTTCCTTCAAAACGTTCATGCTACAGAAAGATTCAAGTTGACCTACAAGAAATTTTCCAAGACGGTTTCTCTTTTAGAAATAACGGAGCCTGACATGAGGGATCTAGTGAACCGCCAGGGATGCATCTCCCTCTTCAAAGTTGCTTTCGACAAGGAGAGAGGCAGGAAGTTCGCAAACTTGGAGAAAAGAAACAAACGATCCTTGGCTTCCTGTCAATCTGTTTCACGAGGACTTGCTTTGGCTGAAAAGTTTGATGAAATCCAGAGCATGGATCTTGACAGCAAAAGCAAGAACAATCGCTTTACGAATTTTCAAAGGAAGGATAGGAACACTGGAGCTAAACTTGAAATGCAGTTTCTTGAAGCCAACTGTTTAACAAAATACTCTTCTTATTCTGATATTGAGAGGCAATGTGAAACAACGCTGGCTATTTTCAACAATGAGGGTTTCTTAAAGTATCTGTCCCCAAAGTTTTGTAGGAAGGCGGTATTTTTCTTTGAAGCAAAAGATGAGATTTTCTTTGTGAAGAATCTTAAAGGATTTTGTAGGCTTGAATAGAAAGAAAATGTTTCTTTGGAAATATATTTCTACAAGTTTGAAGGTGCTTGTGTAGAATTTTTTAAGGAATTGATAGGTGTATTTGTCAAAAGAACAAGTTACAGTAATTTTCGTTTGTTTTAAAAATGGCATATAAGCACGATCCATAAAGAACGTTCATAAACCCTCTTAGAGTCTTCCCAAATCTGCTGTGTATTTTCGGACTTATATAGCAAAGAATAAAAACAGTTGCATAACATGTGCTAGCAGTTATAAAAAGACGTTCTTTGTGTTTCGGCGATGTTCTGATAGATTTTTTGGCGTACGTTGTAAAAACTGTGCAAATTGACTAAAAATAAGTTATGTGACATTTTGAGTACACTTTATAAAGTGAAAACATGTGATATAATTCTATATCATGTCCAGTGAATCATTGTTTTACTGTGTTTTAAAGCGTTATGGTATCTAAAAGTTTTTCTGCACATGTTCTTTTCTAATGATTGTAACTAATGCTGATCCAATTAAATCCACTATTACGATATTCAGAATTATTTGCCGTATGCCTAGTAGTTAAATTATTAACTTTTGTTATTGCACTAGGATGACGTTGGACCGAAAACGGTCAATCCAGGAAATGGTTCCTGAGGAGCCCCCATCTAAAAGATTGAGGTAGGAATGATACTACGACTTGCACAATGATACCTTAGTCTGCAATAGTACATTGTTAGCATAGGAAATTTTTTTACTCGAAGTAATTTCGAACAGACACGTTCATAATCGTTCTCAAATTATTTAATTAATAGAAGTTGTTGAAAGTATTAATACAATAATAGTGCAAAAGGGGTAAGTGCCCCTTCCAAGATGAAACTAGGGTGCACTTAAAACTAGGGAAAAAATTGGCGACATCTTGAAAATTCCCAGGAGCACGTGCATCTTATTTTGTATTAATGTGTACATTTTCAAGTATGTACCTGGCCATTTCTATGCTGAGCATATCTCTATCTTATCAAATTTTGATTAACATTAAACCACTAACTAGCCGCAAGGCTCATAGTTTAATCTGAGCAAATATTTTCAGTTGTAGTAACAATGAAATGCTTTAAAATCTGAATTTCCTATTGCTCTCTTAACGCAATATTTTTCCCCCAACTTGGGCGCTGCCCCTAGATACGAGCAATTTTTGCGCCTCACTGGCTGTGAGGATACCTTCTTTACTTGGCCAGTTGCCCCTTACAGCCCTGCCTAGAAGGAGCTGGTGTTGCTGCAGTATTGTTCACGAAACTTAGTTCAAGTAACTTGAAACTTCCAGTCGATACTCACTTTTTTATTTTCAGGAATGATTCGGGATATAATTCTGACCAGTCCCCTCCAAGACCACCATTTCAAAGTGAAGATGAAAAATTTGATTACCAGTTTGTTTGGGACTTTCTGCTTGAGGATGGCATCTGCAGGTAAAGTTTGATCTTTGAGCTCCCTTTGGTCGGCCTCTCTATAAATAAGAGTTCCAGCATGCCTGATTGTCGAGATATTAGCCGAAACGAACTCGTTCATGGTGTGAGATTTTTAAAATTTGTTGCCTTAGAATACAATATAAATTCACGTTTCTTTCTTTTACATCTAAGTAGAATAAATAGCTCTAGTAGTAAGTTGATTATGATAAATTATGCCTAGTAAATTGAATAGAAAACTTTTTTGTGGTAGTGTATAACAAATTTGTTTTGCTGCTGCATTTGAGAGCTTCTCTGCACATGACTTTCTATTCAGTAGTCACCTGGCCAAACGCTGTTATATCAGTAATTCTTTCTAAAGATCATTTTTCAGGAACGACCTGGGACCCCATCTTCAAGTAACAAGAAATGAAAATGAACTTCATGACAATAACGATGAAGAGATTTCCAGGTATTTTTGTTCTATCAAGGGTAATTATCTGCAGCAGCCACCAATTAAGCCGAAACCTGACTTATCTGACCCTGACACCTGTGACGGTGTAACCCTCGGGTTTGAAGGTCTACTGACTTGTAATACGTTGACACAGTCCACGGAGCAATTAAATTATCCCAATCTCGAGTCACCTTTTAACTCAGTTGGAACGTCACAACAGACAGGCGAAGCATTCATCGGACCAAGAAACCCTGAGGATTCTGAGAATGTTATTTCTGCACGAGTCACCAATTTTGCAAATTTAATTTGCCTCGACAAAAATCAGACAAACGGAGAGGTAGCACCTCACAGATGTGGACCTGAATTTAAACAGTCCTCAAATGATGACGAAATAGTGGAAAGGCCGAGTAGTGCTGATATTTTCCTGGGCTACTCAGATTCTCTTCTTAAAACACCACTTATTGGGAATCACTTTGAGTCAAGCAAAACTCAGAATCCAGTTTTAGTGATACCGTATGATCATGATGTTGGTGAGCTTCAAGAAATTCTCCAAGATGTCTCCGAAGATGAGCAAGAGGACGCTCAAGATATTGTTTTTGACTGGATTGAGAAAAGTTTTGCAAGGGCCACCAATTCAACTACTGCATCGTTTACAAAAGTTTGTGACGAGCATGATGTAAATCAGAGGATAGATCCAGAGGATAAACGAATCTTCCATTCTATCAAAAGACAGAAAGAGATACCCGCTGTGCCGGGCAGTCGATTTGAGACAGTGGAAATTACTGACAGTGAGAAATCTGATCTGGAACTGGCTACAATTGCGACCAAAATAGAAATTTTGACTTCCGGAGCCACCAATTTGAAGTGCCAAGGACTTAGTCGCTGTATTCTTACTCTAGATAACTTGGAAACAGAATTAAGCAAGTTCCTTCAAAATTCTAATATCAACCAGAGGTTCAAGATTAGATACAAGGAGAATATGTACAGGACCATACCTTTTAAAGAACTTGGCTATGATGAGCTGAAAGATCTAGTATCTGATGGTACAATCTCCATCGAGAAGCTTCCTCTGAACTGTAAAAAAATTGAGACGAATACACCTGTTCTGACAGGAAAAAAAACATCTATTATTTTATGCAAATCTATTTTGGACGGATTAGCTCTCTCTGAAAAATGGGATGAAATTAGGAACACCCCTGGTCTGGACACTAAGCAGAAAAACAATAAATTTTCAAACTATCAAAGGAGTGATAGAAATGCTGGAAAGAAGCTGACGGAAGAATATCTAAAGAAATACGGACTCGGCCACTGGAGTTCATACTCAGACATAGAGGGAAAATGTTGTCTGTCTATAGCAACCATTGGTTCCAATGGGAATCTGAAATATTTCTCATCGAGATACCGCAGAAACGTCGTATACTTTTTTGAAAACGACGAAAAGATTTTCTTCGTAAAAAATCTGGCCGGATTTTGCAGAACGAGTTAGAAACAATTATGTTTTGACGATTTGTAGTGTATTGGATTTTTTTGGATTGCGAGAATTTTTAGCAGTTGATTGTCCACAAAAGGATGCCTATTCATTTTCTAATCATGCCTTTTTACGGTACTTTTGTCACCCAAATGTGATATTTTTGAATTGCTGTAAAAATTTTTTGTGGTGAGCGTAGGCTTGGGGTGGCCATAAAGTAAACATTCTTTTTTCTCGATAGCTATGAATAAAAGATGTGATGGGACACGATTTTAAATAAGCAAATAAGACTTTGTGTCCCCGTTCAAATTATGATAGGTTCATATTTTTTGTTTAAGAAAACACGAATCACGAGTGTAACCATTCAAAAAACGTGTTCGATAGGAATGAAGGTGTGCCAGTTGAGAAAATCAATGTGTAAATTATCTTTTTCTGGACTAGGACGGTACTTTAAAAAATAAATATTAATAGTTTTTAATCACTCTGATTGCACAACCGTGTCTTGACGACATGTGTTTGTTAATTAAAAAATATGGTTTTTTATTACTTTACTGTGGCGGTTTTTTTCAAGTTTTGGAAAGTAGCCATCGTGCTACTTTATGGCTTCACTAATGCAGGTTAAATTTTGATTTTTAATTGGAAATTGTATGGGTTTGGAAAATATGTCCACGGTTTTATGGGAAATTCTTTATAATGTAAAGTTTGTATCAGACCTTTATAATAGCTATGTTTTGTAGAACAAAAATAATTTTGTCTTTGTTAATTTATATTGTATTCCTTGTCAAATTCAAATTAAGCGAAAGGAAAATAACAGAAGCTTCTAAGGCCCAAAATTAAGTTCATTCCTTGGTTTATTCATCCTTCTAAAAATAATTGTATGTTTTCAATTGATTTTCAAGTTAATACTGAGATTCCCTGGCATTATTAAACTATTTTAACCTAAACGGCCTTTATCAAGTGTTGTGGCTGTCACTAATATCTATTACAACACTTTAGCTAATGGCTCTGAAAGTAGGGGGGAGGGTAGCTGTCGAAAGCTTAATGTGGAATGGCACTCTTGATCTCGGAATGATACCAGAAGACGAAAATCTTCAGATATTCCTAGATGATATGTAAGTTTTTTTTATAAATTTAAGTAATTGTAATTTTAGTGGTTTTTGGATTTCTGATATTTTGTTTTCCATTAAATTTAAATTTGTATCTTTAATCCTTTCATTTTCAGACAAACAGATGCAGAGCTTCCTCCTCTGGAACCTAGCCTTGTGCCATATTTCCTTGAAATTAAATTGGCTGAAAACAAAAATTGTATTGAACTTGAAGGTAACAAAGAGCAGCCAGAAACAGACGTTTCTCCCCAGGAGTTTAAATCGCCTGGTCCGCCTGTCAAGATGAAAGCGGAGACGACTAATGCCCTCCAAAATGACGTAGGAGTCACCAATTTAACCTTGCTTTACAAGTCAAGAGATTATGACAAGGTCTTACACGAGTTCAAAAAACGAATTCACTGCTCTCAAGAAGTAGTTGTGTCTTTCCTGAATAAGGAAATGATTCAGCAACGCCACGATTGTGTCACAATCGTGGAAATCACCAAGACAATGTTTAATGAACTATTTAAACACTCATCTTTGATATTCTTAAAGAAAAGACCAGTCAAAAAGAATGTCCTTCTATTCTTCAAAGAAAAGAATGTTGCATCTAAAAGATGCCTGGTTCGATGCATGAGTATTACTCATGGACTCGCGCTCGCTGAAAAATGGAGGGCCATTAAAGAAAACGTTGAGCCTAAGAAGGTAAACAATGTCTTTTCCAATGTACAGCGTCAGGACAGGCTGGCTGGAAGGAACCTTGTTACAGAGTACAAGTCACTGTACAATCTTTCCAAAGGCTGTGGTTATGGTGACATAGAAGCAAAAGCCGGGGTGAGCTTCGACATTTATGACAAAGATGGTTTCTTGTCTTATGGATCAAAAAAGACCACTGTCAACCACACCATCTTTTATGAGTGCGGAGGAGAAATGTACTTTGTAAAAGAAAAGTACCTAAATGCCTTTGGAAAAATTGTCGTTCCAAAGAAGAAGTCAAACAAGAAACTAAAACGACTTGAAACTGCGAAGATGTCTGCTTAAGGACCGCTTAAACTTTTACTGACAGTAAATTGTAAAAGCTCGATGATTGATCTGATGAAACAGCCATGTAAACACAAGTGTTCGATTTCCAAAGTGTCAACAGCGTCCCATGTTTTGCAATATTGCAAAATTTTTACTTACAAGGGAGACCCCCTTGGGGCTTGGCTACAAAAAAACAAGACTGTGCTTTAATCCAGTGCTTTATAAATGATCATGAACTCATGAAAACTCAGTGATTTACCTGACGTTACAGCCATGAACTTTATTGATATGATGTTCAGTCACTTAAAATGCGCTCAATCTAGCAAAATTGTTAAGTCCCATTCTCGAACTATGAACTGATCCATGATTATTAGAATTCCGATTTTGGTACAGGGGTCATCTCCATATGTTTCATCTTACTGTTTAAGCTCTGATCGCAAGATATTTTGCGGGAGAGCAGTTGGTATGGTAGGTCATTTGTTGAAGATGTCAAATACAGCCAAATCCACTTTGCTTTCGTTTATTCGTGCTATTCAGTCATTTCGTGTGCTTGGATCACGGGCTCTTTACTTTAGGTTACTTTGATTTTGCTTGCTCCGAAACTTATTGCCCCACGAATTGAGCTCTAGCATGTCTGGTTACCGAGATACTCACCAAAACGATCTCGTTTATGACGTATTGAAGTCAGATTGTGCTAGCATTTAAACCCTATCATCGGCCTCTCATAAGAAACACTCAGGAGGGCTTGACAGGGCCAGTTCATCGGCCAAAGAGCTGTCTAACCAAGGTATTTAGAAAAGTTACCTTAAGAACACGTGATCCAAGCACAGGAAATTACTAAAAATGACTCAAAACACGAAAAACGATAGTTCATTAGGAAAAGTGGACATGGTTTTGGCTATATTTGACATGCCCAGCAAATTACGTATCATACCAACTGTATTGTGCAAAGATTTTTTATATCGCAGACTTCAGTTGGAAAGATCCTATATGTATTAAATTTCAGTAACACACACACACACACACACACACACACACACACACACACACACACACACACACACACACACACACACACACACACACA
>JH154313.1:448231-465476 GCA_000226015.1 Mnemiopsis leidyi | reverse complement strand
CACACACACACACACACACACACACACACACACACACACACACACACACACACACACACACACACACACACACACACACACACACACACACACACACACACACACACACGCACACAAACTGAAGGACTATGCTGAGTACAAGGCTGAGTACAAGGTGATACCATCTCGTTAGTAAGAAGTTGAAGTTACTTTTCATCCATAAGCGTAGGACACGATCACGCTGTGAAGTTATCAAGTTCAAAATTTAACATACTACTCAAATTCAAATCTGCAAAACAGAATATCAAACATAATCAGATCATTATCAAATTCTATCTTATTTATAACTAACTACCTAGCGATCAAATTTTCGCAACAAAATTAAAATTAATAAATCAATCAAAATTTTCAAAATGACAATCAATTATCAATAAATATGGAAAATTAAACAGTAAATTCACATATAAATGATTTCAATTTCTTTGTTTTATTCCATTGCGTATTTGATTGTTAGATAGTTCTAGAAATAAATTAGATTGAATTATTGGTTGATTATTTTGTGTTTTGCAGATTTAAACTTGAGAAATATGTTAAATTTTACACTTTCATCATGTCATACAAAAAAAGTGTATACTTTTAACTTATCACAAAAAAATTATCACACGAGTGCGAAAGGCACGAGTGATAGTAATTTTTGACATCACACGACCCTACGTTAAATAACTTAAATAGTGTTTAGATCAGCAATAATTCTTGCTATAGGTTATCAGCTTTCTAAAATCTTTGCCCCTACATGCCCTGTAGCAATTATTGCACTCTTTAGGCAACCCAAACTCAAAAGGTTATTCAAAAGGTATTGATTTGAATGTTACTTTTCTCCGTATGACTTAGAAATGCGATCTTTTAGGAAACTTTTTTACTCGAAATAATTTCGAACAGACACGTTCGTATTCATTCTCAAATTATTTGAATTATAGTAGTGTAGAAACTTGAAAGTATTAAAAATATCGCATTTCTTAGTCAGACAGAGAAAAGTAACATTCAAATCAGAACTGTTTGAGACTGAATAACTATCCGCTGCTACTGAAAATGGTATTGGTTATGTTTTCTAAATACGCCTGTCCACGCTTTTCGTGAAACTATTCTAATACTTTTCTTTACTTATAGTTTAGAATACGAAGGATTGATGTGATTTGAATGCAGCTCAAGGAGGAAGATGATGACCTGCCCGCTTTTGACATTGGTATGACGTCTAAGGATTCGACTGATGTGGTGAGTTTAGAGTTACATACGACTGTTCTCAGTTTCAATCCTTGATCCTGCCATAAACAATACAACTTCCTCTAATGACTTTTTTATGATATAAATGTTAATTCAGGTTGAATTGGACTATGACTCTGATGGAATTGATGTCATTCCAGAGGAGGATGAGAGGCCTTACGAGGTAACTACTACCAAAGAGTCCAGTAACCTCTTCACAAATCTCAGTAACAAAGGATTTGAACCCATTGTAAGGTCAAATAATTCTTCTCCAAAGCGAGAAACTGCGTCGCCGTCTACTATCGTTATTAGCCGATCCTCAAGCCCCACTCAGGTCATTCCTGAGCCATTAGGGAAATTTTCCAGAGCAACATCTGAGGAAAAATCAGTTGTTGTCGATTCGGCGAGTAGTAAAACAGACTCCTCTACTCCCAGCATTCCTATAACGACTATTGTTACAACACCAACTCTTCCTGAAGCTGTATCGAGTAGTACTTCTGAAGTATTGGTTAATACTGTTGTCAGCGAAAATCAGATAGTGTTAGCTCAAAAGATTAACATTCTCGATCTGAAAGAAACCGATATTCAACACATTCATGACAAAGATACCAAAGAATGGATTTGTTATGGTATCAAGGGAATGGCGCATTTGAAAAAGCTTTCTGATCATTTAGAGGCTAACAAGATTCCCTTTGATGTCAATAAATTTGTTATCGAAGAATTTCCCCCTCACCTACAATATTTTGATCCACTTAGTACTCAAAACACAAAAGAGCTGGTCAACGCTTTAAAGAGCGACTTCATAAATTTGAAATTCAAGGAAGTTGGTGATCGCTTTCAGCCCCTACTGAAACAACGTGGAAAAAGGACAAAGCAGTACAACTACTTAATTCCTCACAAGGCTGCCTCGATGAGAAACACCCTCTTAGCCGTGTCTGTTATTAAACGGAGTATACATTTTGAATCTCTCAAAAATACAATGGCACAAGTTTCTGGTGGATCATCTGTCTGTAAAAATTTACGACAAGATGCAAAGGTTTGTTTTCTCTTACCAATTCTTGAATGAAAGTTGTCTTCTCTTTGTCGTTTGTTCACATATTCGACTAAACTATGATTCAAAAATGTAAATCGATGTTTAACCGTTTCATACTTCAGAGAAGAAGAAAGTCATCTTCGGACACAGACAACTCAACAAGAAAACGGAGTGACCATCGATCTTCCCTCAGCCGTGGTATTTTTTTTTTCACATTTTTGTCATACCTACGAAAATGCTCTTAGAAATTTTGAACATAGTATTTTCTTATTCAACCTTGTTGCATCCTTCCGTTTGCTACTTGATTGCTATGTGCCTAGTATGATCTAAGGATTCATAATTTTCAGATATTTCATTCACCGTTACTCATCCACCATCACCCACAACTGACTTGAAAGCTTTAAGCTTTGAAGAAGTACAGAAAAATTTCTCGAAAATGAAGAAATATTTTCAGCCTACACCATCAAATAGCAGCAAAGCGTTTGAGGCACAGGTCATTTCTCAAACTCAGCTGGATAAACTTGATTGCTTGAAACATCGAAATCGTACCATGGAACATTTCTTTAAGAATCAAAAGCACAGATCGTCAACGAAGCCTGTCAAAATTCTACCAAAGCCTCAAGGTTTATCTGGTTTATCCAACTCTCTCGAGGGATTTTGGAGCCCATATTTGCCGGCATCAGATGCCAAATCTGTTGCAAGGTTTCCGTTCCAACACGTTTTTCAGTATCAGCAACATTTTGCGAAGCAGCATCACGCTAACACTAATGCATCTCCACATCAGTTAAAAATGAAGACAAACTTTCCTTCTCCGCAATTCAACAAAAGAATTGCCTTATCAGCAATTACACAGCCTCAAAGTCAAATCAGGTCTGATAGCATTTGTACAGATGAAAACCCAGACAGAGAAAGTTCCAAAGGTATTCCAAACCATAATCATCAAATCACAGTGAGAGTCAATGAGAAAGATTCTGCAGTTAAATTTCATCAACCAAGGTCCGCTCAGTCGAATAATTTAGTGCACGGCACTTCTGTTGACGCTCAAGAGTTAAGTCCAGCTCAACATCACAAAAACGTAACGAAACGCTTGGATTTATCTCCAAAGCTTATTATGAAAAACGATCTAAACAATAAAGGCAAGTTCTTGTCACCTAAAAGCAAGCCGAATAACCAGGCCAAAGTAAATATAAGTCATCAACAAAAATCCAAGCATATTTTGTTCCAAAATGGGCAAACTATTTCTGGATTGCAAGTTGTCAATTGCCTTTCAAACACATCTGCGAAATCTAAACTTGGCAATCGCATTCAAGATTTGGGGGAAGCGTCATGTCACTCCGATCTCTTTTTGTCTCAATTGTTTTCACATCAACAGAATTCCGTTTTGGACTCTATTCTGGACGTGTTGCAGTCAAAAAGTCAAGCGAAAATTTCGGTTTTGCGTCAACAGCTTTCAAATTTAAAACACGAAAAGTCGGCTCGAGGTACTTAATTCACATCATGTTATTATTTAGCAGCAATCATATCATTTAAACTTCATTGATCATTGCATTGTAAGTTCCTAAATCGGAGCAGCAATTTCGTAAGCTATCATTATCTGTAATTAATCCCCTATATTTTCAGCGCCGCCTGCTAATAAGTCATCAAAGCTTTCTTCAAATTTTTTGGAGGATTCAGAGTTTTTCCACTTACCGAATCCATCTGGCAAAGGCATTTCGACGACAAGTTTGGTTAAGCCCCCGAATAGTGTTTCATCCCAACCGATAAGGCAACCAAACACAATCAAGATCGTTAAAAAAGACTCAGTCACTCCGGCACGAGTGAATGATGAGCCACCAGATCCGTTGTTTGTCATTGGGGGAAGTATTAGAAGTGGTACATCACCCGGAACAGTAAAAATATATGCATCACCTGCTAACAAAAAGTAAGTTCTTCTGCTTTCATTAAATTTTGTACGGTTTTTGTTTTAATCGCAATGATTATGTGCAAAATTTGGGTGATCTTATTTCACGGTGCAATAAAACCAGGCCCCGTGTATTCTCAACCAATGCAGAGGAATGGAATGTTTTTCTTCAGTAAAAAACAAAGCTATTTCTCAGGAAACAACAGCTTAGCAGAACTCGGGTGCCATCCAGCAAAGTGGCACCTCTCACAAAGCCTGGTATTGTGGAACGACCGGGAGATACATCATTCAGTAGTGCCGCAGTTAAAGAGAGGATCACGAAAGCAGTCGGCCTCGTTTCAGCGAAGCCCACACCCTCAATTGATTCTAAAACCCAATTAAACCATAGCTCTGCAGTCGTCCCGGCTTCTAATCCATCAAACAAGACTGTTTTACCTTCGAAGCCTCTTTTATCAGATAGCAATAAAAAACAAGTTACAGTATCAAATCCTATTCCTAACAAAGCCTCCACAAATCCTGATTCCAAAACAAACCGATTAAGGGAAAAAGCTCCTGCTCCACCTCAAACTAAATCTGTAGAAAATTCAGCTAATTCCACGACAAATACAATTGCCAAATCCGTGGAAAGTTGTAGGAATCCGGAACCAATTGCACTATCTAAGATATCAGATTCCCATGAACCTGAAAAGGAGAAATCTTCGGATAAAACTATTAATAGCAATCTAAAGGAGAACGCCTTGAATGTTCAGAAAGATAAGAGAAAAGACAAAGAAACTGTCAAATCAGCAATACCACCATCAGGTCAGTGATTCGGTATTTTTTCTTTGTGGTACAAATATCATGGCAAATATGAACATTTCAAGTATTTTGAATAACCCAGTACCGTCTATTTTTTAATTCTTTCTATTTAAAAAGTGGATCTTTCATAGTTTCGCATTTCAGCACCAGATGAGGAGAGACCGCGCTCTCCAGAAGTCGTGATACTGCCTCCAAGACACGATCTTCCGAAGAGGAAACAAAAACACCTAATTCCTGGAGTTATCTGGATTAAACCCGAACCTGGAACTAGCGATGTAAGTTGACCACAATATCTTTGACTTATCATGATAAGATGTTCAATGGACGTCAAAATTGTTGGGGAGAATCGGAAATTTTTATCATGTGACAGCGATTGACAAATAGGAAGCCAATGACAAGCAAGCGATTGACAAATAGGAAGCCAATGACAATCAAGCGATTGACAATTATGTTACGACCATGATGAAAATAATTTCCGACTCCTCCTCAAGAATTCTGACGTCTATTTCGTGGAGGAAAGATTCGGAAGGGGCAGTAAATTGAAGTACCACAGTAATGTAAGTTACTAACCAGAAAGGGGGAACCAGATGAATTGCCCGTTTGAGAAATTCATTGGCTTAGGGCTAAAGAGCGTTTTACCTAAAATTACCTTCGTGATGATCCAGTCACTGCCTTTTTCAGATGCCTGTTCCAGTTTGTGCTCCAGAATCGACAACAACGCCCCCAGGGCAGCAGTCCTCAAAGCGATGTGCCAAGCCCAACTGCAAGAACTTTGCTCCCTCTGATAAGTATGTAATCATTAACTTACCTTGGCCTTGGTGTCTTCATTCTCAAAGTACTAAGATCTATTGTGCTATTTCCAAACCAGCACCCTCAAAAAGGCTGGACTAAAGTACCTCACCCCGCCTGAAACTGACGATCCCTTCCTTTCCTTAGGAATCTCTGCCCTGTTCACCAACAGAAAGCTGCTCTGATGGAAATACGACAGATGATGATTAACTCAGGAGCTGCTCCTTCTAGACCAAGCAGCTCCAACCTTCAACCTCCTACTGCTGTACCTGCTGCTACTCCAACTGTTGAGGTAAAACCATTACCATCCTTTAACCATTTATCATCCATTACTTAGTTGCGGTAACAATATTTGTTCAAAAATGTTGCATAATTCTCTGCGTGGTTTTTAGTCCCAGATCTAGATTTTCGCGGAATGCCCCATCTGACGCCAGTCTTTTCGATTTAACTATCAGTGATATATCATACAAGAACGGGCAGGTTGATTGCAAGATAATGCCAAAAAGGACAAAGGATTTAATGCTGACATCAAATATCCATCGCTCCAAGAGCTGCGTTCTAACCAAGATACCCTGCATTCCTTTCAGAGCTCAGCCAATCAGCAGCCGACCGGTCCAGTACCCCAGGTCGATAACGTGGTGACTGTACCCAACAACATCCAAGCAGTCAGAACAAGAGTTCCCACCGCACGTCTTCCCAGAAGCAACCCTGGATCTGATGTGCCACGGCAGTTTCTTCATAACAGAGGAGATGTTGCCGGCGCCGATCAGGTGAGAGTCAATCGTTTAATTGATTCTGGAGAATGAATGAATGGAGTTGTTTGTTGAATGGGTCCTTGTACATAGTTGAACAAAGTTGTGTTGCCTGCACATTCCCTGCCTCTGCCCGTTTTCTCGATGTCATGGTAACCGCTCTCTCGATTAGCTTCTACACCAAAGTCACGTATTGCCCCTCAACAAGTCACGTATTGCCCCTCAACAAGTCACGTGTTTCCCCTCAACAAGTCAGGTGATGTTCCTCATGGAATGACCACCCGTTCTCTTGTTCTCCCTTTGAGAAATTTTATTCAGGAATACCCGATGAGTAAATTGCCCGTCTGCTCTATATAACACAATGGATAGAGAAACATTGAGCTTTCACCTAAGCTATTTCTTTTCAAGAATTTTGTGATCAGCCTTTAATAATAATGAATATCTTCAATATATGAAATGTTTCTATAAAGGACCATCAGTATTAAAGTCGTTACACATACACTAATTTAAATGTTATACACTAATTTAAATGGTGTACTGCTTAGGTGTTATGTATTATTATTATGAAATATTGAACGACATAATATCTTTTCTGCGTGTCGGAGAACAACTATACATTTTACCACATCGTCAATTCTATCGTTACACCACGTACGGTTGTCGGTTACCGCGTGCTGTGTTTAAGAGTTGTAAAATTTAGTTCACTTTGACACTTTGTTTGAGTTTCCTATAAAACCGCGGCGTTTTAAATATCTTTATAGATTCTAATTGATCATTTGACATAAATTTTCCAGGCCACATGCCCACATTCTTCAAGCCAAGGACCATAATTTCCATATATACTAAAATGTATGTAAGAAGTTTCTTCGACGATATTTTGTCTTACGAAATATTTATTTTTGTAAGTGTTTATGCCCTTATTAGCCTCGGTACTTGTACATAATATGTAGAATATGGCCACATTAAACTCTGCTCTCCACAAGTCATCATAATGTTTGCTGAAATCACGTTTACCTGTGCTCGAGACGTGTTTACATTGACGCCTAGCCGCAAATATGCTAACCCAGCACCCTAACAGATCTGCTCATCTTGATAGAACCCGATATGGTGCTACTCTCACCGTATTCTCATACCCAACATTTACCCGCAAGTGTATGATGAGTAGTATGAATACTTTGCGAGATGCGACGCCACAAACCGACAATTGAGTAGCTCTTCGCTTCTTGATGCGGAAAACCTTATTGTTCTTCCTCATGTTACCATTATACAGCACGGCAGGATACAGATGGTTACATGTTGTGGGATATAGTTAGTGTTGATCTTCTTGCTATCATACTATCATTCAATAATATCTGATCTTCAAGCTGGAAACTTTATACTCTTCAGCCTGGTTCGTATCGTTTCTTTGTTCTGGTTAACAGGTCGTGCAGGTAGTTATTTTGTAGATCTAGTAAGTTGGCTAAATGCTAAATGCAAGTGGCTACTAAGAACTAACCTGCTATAAGCCGGGTTATAGCTGGTTTATAGCCGGCTATTAGAATTGTAGCCGTTTATAAGCCGGCTCATAGCCGTTCGGCGATCTACAACATAGCCTGGATTTCTCTAAAATCGTGTTAAAACTTAGCCGCAAACATAGATTTGAATCATTCACCTCAATCTACTTAAGATAACTGCGATCTATAGTTTCATTTAGCTGTTTAAAAAGCAACCCGAATGTACGTCTACAGCTACTGCGACAACAAAGTCGATTTTGTCTGTGAAATTCCTCCTCCTCCTACTGCGACTACAATATGTTACCTTATACTGACGTTACATTTAGACATTAACGCTTGGAGCTGTATAGTGTATGTTCTGTCGATTTCTTAGCAGATCCTAGCTTTCTCTCTCTCTCTCTCTCTCTCTCTCCCTGTAATGGGGTCCGCACGGGTGCCGTATTATCTGCCGTGATGCCTGGCCGCTGAGATGAGCTACACTGCATTCACCTCCTTAACGCCTTCTCCCACATCATATAGAACTTACTTGCATTGTTTTTATTCCACGATCTTGTGCTCGCAGTAGTCCGGCTGTCTCCAACACTCTCCCTTGTTGTTTGCTCTTGTTGCTCTAGTGAAACAACTGTATTAGTTAACCTCACAGGACTCATAGGCTTCTCTATTTTGACTAGGGTGCGATTCTTTTGCTGAATAAATCTTCGAGGTATATAACACAGTCCAACAAAGACGAGTCGCTAAGTCACGATAATCACGGATAGACTTAGAGACTCTCATTTCTTAGTCATACATTTTATTTATTGGTAACACGTGCTTGTTCTATGAGGCTGTTCTTTTTGTTGAAATATTTGTCGATATTTTCCCCATATTTTAGTGTCTAGGTTTTGACCAATGCTTCTTCACTTCACCTAGAGAAATTCTATTTAAATGTTTTGACAACAATGTTCCGTCCTAGCTTCTGTTAAATAGTGTTCCAAGATTTGAAGTAGCTTAGAGAAGCTTAGATTCGTTTCGATTTTCCGGTAAAATCTTTCTTAGTCCCTCTGATGAGATCATACAGCCTAGTGAATAAGTAGAGCAGCTTGCTAGTGCTAATGTAGTCTTGATATCGACACAAATAGTGCTCCCACGAAAATAGAAAAAGAGGCAAATTGACAGATAACTGGTCCTTCATAATTTGTAGTGAATAGTGCCCTGGTAGCTACACTGCAGCAAGTGTTTTCCAGCGCTCTAATTTGATATGTTGAACAAATTTCATTCTTAAAGATGGCAGTATCCTCGTCGTATCAAATTGAAAACGTAAATCTCGCTTAGTTTGTTAACTAAAATGAACATATCTCTCCAGCAAGCTCCAGGTTCGATGATAATACGAACTATCGCTTCCTACGCCGCAGTCTGTCCTCCGACCAACCATCAGTTTCAGTCTGTTGGAGACTTCTCCTTCCAGCGGTCTAGCACTCTTGCTAGTCTTGATAAAAAGGTAAGGAGCTTTTATTTTAGTTTGTCGGGCGCTTACGTTTAACAGTACGTAAAAAAAGCAAAGGTGTGACAATCTAATTGTAGGTTGAATTAATCTAATAAAGGATAAACTTTACCTAAGTAAGCCAAGTTAGTTATCATATATGTGATAATAATACTATATATGTGATATTCCTTACTTTTTCTCTCGCTAGGATTTGGAAAACATCAAAGCATGCAGACGAGACCTAGGAAAGAGTTTCCATCTCTCGCAGCTACTTCAAGCTCGACTAGCTCCGATACAGTCTGAGATTCATCTATACATCCTGACAGTCTGCATTCAGGTCGGTCTTGTGTGTTGACTTGTCTGAACTGTGTCTGTATATGTGTCTGTGTCTGTATGTGTCTCTGTTGTTTTCTTTGTCTGATTGGCTTTATCTGAATCAGTTTGTTAGGTCTCTTTGGTTCTGGGTGAAAACACAACTTCGATATTTTCTGTGATTTTGACGATCACAGTAAAATATTATCACAATTACAGAAAAATATCATCACAATCAAATTGAGAAGTTAAGTTATTACGCTATATTAGATCATAAGTTAATAGTGTCAGGGGCAACCGTAAATTGCATTTATTCTAAAAATTGAATTATGTTTTATAAAGCTGCTTCAAGAGTGGCCCCTAGTATTGGGTTACTCCGTGTTAAGTTCTTTCATGATACTTCTGTAAAAATTACTTCTGTAAAAATATTATCGAGCTAAAT
This sequence comes from Mnemiopsis leidyi, assembly GCA_000226015.1. Classification (NCBI taxonomy): domain Eukaryota; kingdom Metazoa; phylum Ctenophora; class Tentaculata; order Lobata; family Bolinopsidae; genus Mnemiopsis; species Mnemiopsis leidyi. The sequence goes on along the minus strand of JH154313.1, from coordinate 455,256 downwards.
GAAAGTAATACCCCACAATAAGCCTGGTTTACTTGATAGCTTTGTCGAGGTTTATACCCGTCATTAGACGCCAACAATATTTTCAAACTCTCTAACAAGACCATTTCCCCTTCCCACAGGACGCAATAGAAGCAGTGATGAAAAAAGATAAGTCGACAACAGTGGCGACGACGCGGCAAGTAGCGAAGTACACAAACAAGGTCCAGGATAAGCCTCTGTCTATCTACCAGCTCCTCAACCTCCTCTTTAACCTGATTTACACCTCCGAGTTCGTGGCAGTGCCGGTCGTTCTGGGCTGGATTGAAGTAGAGTCCGACAGTCGAGGTCATGACGTCATTAGGGTGAGTTATGAAGTGCCCTTTTTCTTTCCACAAAACTTTTCTTAGCAAAATTCGGGCAATTTTTATTCTTAATAGAAATAGAAAATGAACATTTTTGTAAACTTCTATTTTTTTCTGGGGGTATGTTCTAGACTTCTATCTTCTTTAGAGGCCTATTCAAACCTTACCGCTCTTTCAGGTTATGAATCTGATAGAGGAGTGTTTTAACCTTCTCCAAAACGACCAGCTGATCCCCTTCCGTTTTTTCCTCCACTTCAGTTTCCGTTCTCTGATCACTTTCGAGAACGTTCTGGACAAGAGACTTCCTCAAATGACTGTTGAAGATGTCAGCGACAAGATCATCAAGTTGGAGGAGCAGAGTTTTTGTAGGAAGCCTCCAAAAGAACCTGGTTAGTAAAAAATCAGCTTATTATTGTCAGTTATCCAATCGGCTTCAAGAAAACCAGGTTATTTAGCCAATTCGGCTTCTTTATTGCTCATCAAGTTGCCTGTTCAATGTGTCACGTGACGTTGCAACTCTTACTTATATTGAAATAGTTATTGTTTTGTTGTCACGGCGCCAGCCAGGCGATCCTTCTCCGAGAAACTAACGCGCCATTTCTCAATCGCACCTTAACCATTCTAATATTAGATAATTTATTATAGACACTTGTTTGAAATAAATATTCTCTAGGGCCCATTAGCTATGAGGGGCACTGTAGAATACATTCTGTATTAATTTGTAAGACTTGTAATTCTTATAGACTAAAGCGTCTGTTCTGAGATTTGAATCTAGTACTTGGGGAGAAAAGGGCGGTGTCAGTTGGCACCTGGTCTATGGACACAGCTGTTCATTAAATTGGAAATTTGTCGTGGCGGGCTCTGTCGCATTATTTTTAGCCTATCAACAGTCATCAAGGATCACGTGTATCTTTAACGATCATGTATTTGGGTCGCTGGTGTAGAAATTAAAAATAAGAAATTATGTATGATAAGATGCGTGTTAAGTACAGGTGACTGGTACCACGTGACTTCTACCTATCTACTGGTACCGATCACGTGTTTAAAATTAATCACGTTCTAACACTTACCTTGCTCTCAGAGTTGGAGGATCTTCAGAAGTTTGGTGTTACAGGAGAATTCTTCTTACTCCGACAATACGTTGCCAAGTGTAGACTTCAGTTCGGCAACAAGCAGAAGTACACACCGGAATTTGTAGCGGGCATCATCGCTCAGAAGATGGTAAGTGTAAAGATGTTACGGATAGGTAATACGTGATATCTGATCTCAGTCAGTGTAATATCCCTATTGAAATGTGATCACAGTTTCAATATATTACCGCTCGCTATCTGATTTAACATTGGTACTATTCTAGGTCTTTAGGTTTATATATTTTTTAGCATTGCCCTTAGTCGGATATTAGAGAACTTTTGGACGAAACTTCTATTTCTGCTATTGGCAGTTCTCGTGTTTGAGCTATTTTGCATAAATATAGTATATTTGGTTACCATACGTTGCCATTCGTATCGAATTGCCGTTATGGTCGTTCGTTGGTTTCGACATGAAAATATTTAAACATTTTCTTGTTCAAAATATTCTTTAACAGCATTTGCCGAAGAATTGTTGATGATTTTATCCGCATCAATATTAAATTTCTATCGATCTTAAACCAATGCACCCTGCATTTGCACATTGTTTTACGTTATTATATATTTTCGTCGGAGGAGATTTCTCTATGAGTTTATCTCAAAGGCGCTAATCTTGTTAACAATTACGAAAGTCAAAACCATTGCCGTTAGTTTGTGTTGTCGTGAGTTGGCTCTAGATTTTCATTTGGCATAAACAACTGTCTCGTTAAAAAAGGCCTCCGTAAATATTGTACTTGTTCGAGGACAGTTTTATATAAGTTTTAGCAATATACTCTAATTGAGTAATTGAATATCATTAAGCCGCCATATTTCAAATCATGAAGCACCAACTTTCCAATTACCGCACACCATTAGGCATCTTGGGTAAACTTGATCACGTTTCAGTGACAGGTAAGGATCGCATTATGGCTGCTGCCAGCCCTGCAAACAAGTGTCCAATAATCAGTAACCATGTTATATCAGTAACTAGATACTGCAGTTCAGTGCCAATATCCCCCCTCCGAGTTGTCAGCAGGGGAAGTCAAGGGCACATCTTTAGTCGTGTATCTTTTATAGTCCTGTAATCTCATTTCGTTTTCTGTATCGCGTTCTCAAAGATTCGAAACCAAAATCGTGTTACAGTCATCATGGATCAGTTATTTATGATCCTCAATCTTTGTTTATTTAAGATTCTTAGCGATGTTTTCCCGAATTGCATTCTCATTTTGCGTATCATTTTGTTTTTTCAACCTTGCTTCCCGAGGGACTGTTCTTGTAGACTTAAGAGTTTTGTTAGCGTAGCTACTGATACAACGGTATTCCAGCCACAGTTTAATAGTTTATACCAGATATTTACATACATTGTGCTTCCTTTCGGGAGGTACTTTTACAATTTTTCCGAATTTTACTCGTTCTCCCGACATATTAAACGCAATTTATTATGCTCTATTTCCATGAAAATTAGAAACTCATATTCTCTCGGTCGACCTTAATCATGATTGGGCTGATAATATGTGATTGCTATCTCATATAATTAGGATCAAGGAAATTCATTCCAATTTGTACCTGAAAGTCGCCCATTTTACAGTGCTAATTTAATCCTCGCTAAATCTGACAGCTGTAGAGTAACCTATGATATTTCAGCGTGGAAGCAGTGTTACAGTTACAACTGGAACCAGTGCTGTAGGACCAGCCCAGCCCCGACAATCTTCCCCCGCAAACGCACGGGCCAACATGACACCCGCTTCATCCCGCACCAACCCGCCAGTCTCCCGGCAGCTGTCCCACCCGCCAGCCCCCAATGCCTACACCACAGCTCCCTACACCACACAAGCCGCTAGCCAGGCTCCACAGCTGGTAGCCAGCTACGCGTCACAGCCTCCCCAACAACAACAGTACACCCCCGACAGCGCTGCTCGGGTGTTCCAGGGACTGTCCCAGAACATGGTGTCAATAGTTGCTCCTGCTCAGCGGGCCCGGATCATGGACCTCATGTTACATTACGACCGGGCACAGAGGGAGTTAGCGGCAATGCCCCTCAATCATCCCGGTAGACCAGGCTTGTTGGGGCAGTTTAACATGTGGAAGAGTGAGCTTGCTCGAAACGAGAGTGAACTGTCGCGGTTGTATCAGCAGTTACAACACCAACAACACCAACAAACTCTACAACAACAAAAACAACCTCAAACTCAACAACAACTAATTCCGCCGGTTGCTATACCACCAGCAATGTCATCAGCAGGGCCGGTGCCTCCTCGCAGCAACCTGGTGATGAACCAACAGCGAAGACAACAGATACAGCAGCTCATCAAGGAGACCCCCCAATACAATGCAGCTCACGGCCAGCCCACTCCGCCTCCTGTATGTTGTGTTATAATTTATAGTCGTATTTTTGTACGATTTTGTTGTGGAACATGGGCGGAAGATAAACCGTGAAATTAAAACCTGTACCCTGTCTACACTTCAAGTCACGTGACCAGCATGTTTTGCAGGTGCTGTCTCATCCCAATACAGTGACAGTCTCGTCTTACCCCCAACAACAACTGTCTACAGTCACCACCACCCCTCCTGGCGGCCCTATCATGGTCCCTCACCCTCAGATGGTATGTTTCTCTTTAAAAGTTCTGCTTTTCTATGTTTTGATATGAATCTGCATTGTTAAATACGTGCTGACCCCGCGCCGTTTTAACAGCGTTGCTGGCTTTATCCTATTCTTATTTCTGTTTGTCCGTTGTACAAGTATATTAGTACAAGCATATTCGAAATTACCTAAGATCTTCTTATTTCTTAAGTGTTATGAGGGAAAAGGTCAATTATTTTTATCAAGAGATTCAAGAATAAGGGAAAAAAGGCGCTCATTATTATTAAGACTGAAAAAATCGTACTGCTCTAAAAGTACAAATCCAACTACCAGCCTGAAAATCCGGGTGACAAATCAACTATCCCTGGCGCTTCCTCTGGTTCCCAGAAAAAAAAATCACGTGGTCATGTTCCAGACAACCGGACAGATTCCAAAAAATGTTGAAGTAATTCTTGTGCCGGTCTCGGCGGTGACTGACAAACAGTCTGTAAGTTTATTCCTGCGCTGAAAGTTAGCTGGCAGAATTTGGCTCCTGGGCCGTTAAGAAAATCAGATTAAGTCTTAGCTGAGATTTGCTTTGCGAAATATTTTTGGCCCAAAACTAATAGCGTAATCAACTTAGGATGATATCTTAATTTTATTCGTTATCATTAAGTGGGACTGTTCTTATAGTTTCTACATGTTTTTGGTAAACTCATTGGCCCACATTATAATTTATATCCTTCTATTTTGCTGACTTGGGAGTTTAAGTTAACTTTGCCAAAGTCATCCTCTGTCCAGTTTGCTGACGCGTAATTTCTCCAATCATGAGTTTTTATGTGATAGTTCCTGCTGATTTTGAGGTTTGGCACTTATTAATCAAGAATCATCGTATCTCCCTGTTTTGGGCGAATTACTAAAAATTATTGCAACCTTGACTATTGTTGGGATTACTGTGTCTAACCACAACTACGTTGCGAGATTAGGTCGGAACACGGTCTGCTGTAGTATAAGTTAGGATTGCAGTAGTAAAATTAAAAATTGTTTAAAGAAGTACTTGTGCAGAAAGCAGAAAAAATTAGGCTAGTGTGCAAAATTAGCTCAAAAGGGTGGTATTAAAAGTTATAAACTGAATATTTTACAATAATTTAAGTGCAAAATGTGACAACAAGCTACTTAGGGTCAAATAAGGGTCATAAGTTGAGTATATAACTATAATCGCGACCCATCCATTGCATAAGCACAAAGCCTCGGCTCAAGCCCCATCTAACCCCTTAGAATAGTAAATAGTATATTATGTTTCCGGAAAAAATTGATGAGGTATAGAGTACTTACAATCAGTATTCGTAGTTCATCTTAATTAGCCGCAGTTCATCGTAACTATCCGTAGTCTTATCTCATTTCATAGACAACCTAGCTGTGAGGTTTAGAGTATTTGTTTACGGCACTTTATTTTATGTTGTGAACATTTAAGTATTTAAGTGTTTAAGTATTATGTGTTTATGTTTGTGGATTTGTTACTCAAGTAAAACGCCAGGGATTAGGTGGAACCTTCGTGTTAAATTCACATCACTAGCCTCAAATTATTTGTATAATAGTAAAAAATGTGGTTTCAAGTGGGGAGGGGGCCATTTTCAGGTCCTCATTTCGAGCAAGCTCGACTCCCAGAGGTGTGCACTGAGTGTTAACGGGTGTGTTATGTTGTGGGTGGGCCGAAGGATCAACCAAGCTACATGATGTGTACGGAGCAGATATTTGAACGGACACGATTTCCACTGATAGTCAATTTAGAAAATTCATGGGCCGGCACCGTGCCGAGTCGGGTATGATCCGACAACCTCTGCATTGTCTAGATGAGTGCTCTACCAATTGAGCTACCGGCCCTATTGTATAATAGTAGTTGTTTAAAGTATTAAAACCTATTATGTGTTTAAGTATTTAAGCGTGGGGTGCTCTCAAAAAACTCAATAGGGACACTACAATTCCCAAAATAGATAAAGAATTTTTTAGAGTAATAATAAAATTTTCTCAGATTCATCAAAAGACCATTCCAAAATCACTCTAAGAAGAATTTTGTGGTAAACAAATAGTACCGCGCGATAGATTCAAAAATATCACTGTATAATGCAACTGCTAAATTCCAAAATAATTCGAAATTCTCTATCTCAAAATAGATATAGAGTTTTTAAGAGTTTTTTAAAGTTGCCCCCCCCCCCCCCAGCATACGAGCATTAGTCGGATGTCATTTATGATACATTCATTTTATCCTACAGTCCAAAGAATGTATAGAATTGGTTAAAGCAATTATGTACTGACCGCATATGGCCAGTAAAATAGCTGGCAGTAAAATAGCTGGCCAGTAAAATAGCTGGCAGTGAACCATTCAAGCAGTTAGCTACAAGTTACAGTTAAGTTCAAGTCACCAGGTTTGCCAGTATAATAGCTGACAGTCAACCGAGCTGCACCGCTGCATGTACTGCCACACGACCAGTAATCATTCCATATTTAGAAAACTGGCAGCAATCCAATTATCACCTAGCATTAGCTGCAGAGAGCGGCTCGCTAGTGAGGTAATTTTACCGCTTACTCGTTTGGCTGTCGTGCTCACTGGCAAGACTACTGGACGTAACGCGCCAATTTACACGGCGGGAGCACTTCCTTGCATCATGACACTTATTTACTATATCGTTGTAAAGTCGGGCATTTAATGCTTTAATCCTGATTAAAGTTATGGAATGTTCAATAGCACCAGCACTAACGTTTTACTACGTTTCAGCTGCCCCAGTACCAGCAACAGATGCCTCCACAACACCAGCAACGCGTTCAACAGCAACAACAACTTCACCAGCAGCATCAGCTACAACATCAGCAACAACAACAATATCTTCAACATCAGCAACAACAACAATATCTTCAACAGCAACAACAACAACAACAACAACAACAACAACAACAACAACAACAACAACAACAACAACAACAACAACAACAACAGACATACAACCTCGTACCCTTACT
>JH154313.1:425403-441250 GCA_000226015.1 Mnemiopsis leidyi | reverse complement strand
AATGCAACACCAAAGCATCAGGGATATGTGGATACTTTTGGGAAATTTCTGATGAAGTTTTAAATCGAGTAGAAGGTGTTAATTATTTAGAGAACAAAAGGAAGCACAATAGCTTTCTAAAAGATAATCCTTTTGTAGCTAAAAAGAAATTTATTAACATTAATTAAATATTTTTGATAAACTTAATTAAATTTGTAATTTGTATGATACTTTGTGAGATTAAGTGTGATGATGCTGGCATCATTATTCATTATTTATTTATTTATATTTATTTATTATTATAGACAAAAGAAAAGAAAGGATAGGGTAGACAAGGGAAGAGGAAGAAAAGAAGACACTGGATCATGGAGCAGAAGGTGAGAGTAAGCATTGACCAGCTGGAGGACAGTTCCTGCTAATATATAAAATATGACCATGCATTACAAGTAGTAAGATTTGCATGTCCAATGTCCACCAGGTGTCTGACCAGGTGTCCACTGAAAGTCTGCCTAGGCCGACTCTGTCACCCAAAAGCTCTGACAAGTCCTAGGAGTTTGCCTTAGATTCAGTCAATTGTTTTAGTCTTCTTTATTATTTACTTCTACAAACAGTCAGATACAATAATTACTATTTTCAAAAATGGTGCCTATCGCATTAGGCGATAGGATGGCTACCATGATGGGTGCTTCATGCATAGTGTGTCATATCTCCATTCTCTCCATAGTACATATTTATCCACACCTGTGTGTATCTGTAGAAGCATTAGTTTTGGGTGTTGCCTTCTAAAGGCTATCCATAAATAAGAAGCTTGTTAACCGTTATCGAAAATTCTTAGAAAGGAAAAGGAAATGGGAGAAAAATTTTTGGCCAATGCTTTAGTCGAAAATATGAATGGCCACATTCCCCATTTGAATGATGTGCACTAGGGACACTGCAGGAGCCTTCAGGAATTTAGTCAAGGATTGTTTTGTAAAATCAAATTAACCAAGCACAGTAGTTGGTGGTGTGATCAAAGATGTTGTTGGAGACCAAGAAAACGCACTTTGACAACAAAAGATCAATCGCCTTCTAACAGAATAATTTGCGTTATGACAAGTCAGTCATCATGTGACACTTTGGTTTCAAACCTTTAGACTATCAACATATGCTTTAACTGATGCAGTAAAAGAGGCGAGTGCCAATCTTACTACATCACCATCATAGGGAGGAGATAATAGGGTCATTCAGTAGGAACGTGAAGCGCCAAATTCGAAATTTGTTGTTGCTCTATGAGACGTGCTAAGCGATTTGACCTTAAATAACAACAGATACCTTTATAATTCGGTCCAAAGGAAAATACGCTCCCGACTATTAGTTCTAATGACAATAGGAAATTGTAAAAACCGGCATTGAGTGAATTGATACGCATGGCGCTTTTTTGCATATTCTATTTTGTTACACCTGTATCCAGAATTTTGCAGTTATACCGAAGCGGCTCCTAGAAGATCCTAGGTCTTCGAACGGAGAACCTCCTCATTTAACCCTCAATCACGGTTTTCCCGGCTGAGTCGACCGAAGAACATTGCATAGGCAAATGCCCTTAGCGCACTCCTCTAGGATTGGTGGATTCAGCAACTATACTAATTGGGGTTGTGAACAGAAGACCAGAGAATCTTGATGATTTAGTTCTACCAAAGAAAAGACTGACATCAGACACATATATTTAAAGAAGACCAGTTAGACTTGTGGTTCTTATTATTTGCATGTTAGAATCTGACAAGATAAATTTTTAGGATACTGTAAGGATAGGTAAAGTTTACTTTTAGCAGACTGTAGAAACTTGACGAGATTATATTCATCAATGATCAACCCTTTTAACGCGTTTAGCTTTAAGCTGCGATATTGTCGCGGTGATACCCGACTCACGCAGCTAGAGCTGAACGTTAGACCATAGACGGATATCATCTCGTCAAGCTGCGATAGTCAGATATCACCGCGACAAACTGCAAATCTAATGTGTCACATACTTGAGCTGTTTTAAGGAGTATGTTAGAAAATCTACCGACAAACTTCAAAAAATTCAGAACATTGAAGCACATGGTTTTTAATGGCTAAGCCTTCACTTAACCTTGCTCTAACCAGTACCCTTTAGTTTAGCGCGCGTCGCGCGCGTATGTGGTATGGCGTCCGCGTAGCCAGTAGCATGCATAAAAACCTTGCTAAGCTAACACAGCCCTGTGGCTCGTGCTGCGCGCGTCCGTCCTAATTTTGCGCTAAGCTCGCACAGGGATATACGTGTTAAGTTGCTTTAATGCTTTAGTAACCAGATCCCTTTTGCGCTTACTGAGGTCCCCATGGGCAATTTTGCGCGCGTCGCAGCGTAGCAGCCGCCGTGCGCGTAAAATACTATGATACCTGATTAGGTGAACGAGTTTAGCAAGCTGCCATGCTGCTACGCTTGTGGCGCTCGTGGACGCGCGCAAGATCAAGAGGGCTCTAGTTCATAGTTAGAGCTAGGCAACAAAAGGTGTAGCACCAGCCGCTGCGCGCGTCAACGGGCGATGCGCGTCTAGAATTTCGTCGAAATTGTCGCCAGGCCAGAAATGCGTGACAGCGCGTGATGGCCGCGACAGTAGGTTATCAACCTACAACTGTACAACAGGCAGCAGGTTATGTAACTTTAGATTTGTACGGCAGCGCGCACCCTCCTGTCATTTAATTTTATTCCCATATTCGCTTCGAATGAGGATCGGACAAAGTATCAGACAACTTTAGATTGATAACCTATTGTCGCGACCATTACGCCATACGCGCTCTCACGCATTTCTGGCCATGGCTTGCCGAAGAAATTTTAAGCATCGCCTGCTAAGCAATACACAATAGGCCACGCAAATCACAAATCGGATTTCACAAGGTACTAACGCGCGCGGAGCTGCTACGCAACTAAATTTTCCAGCCACCTCTGATATTACTGAAACTTATAGCGCAATGCGCTGAAAGTCTTAGGCCAGGTTAGCTTAAAGCTTGTGGCCATCTTTGGTGGCGCGCGTACGTTTGGTAAGCCAACATAGCCCTGTGGCTCGCGCTGCGCGCGCCCTATTGGGACGCTTTTGAGCTTTTGCGTCGCGCGTCCGTCCTAATTATGCGCTAATCTCCCACATGGATATTCGTGCTTAGTTCTGGTTAGAATTAGAACAAGCTGTTGCTAAACACGAACATCCCTGTGCAAGCTAAGCGCGAAATTAGGAGGGGAACTAAGATTGATAAAGCGATTTTTTGCAACAAAGGGATGGGACAAAAGATATTCATTATATTTCTCTTTGTTTATAACATAATTTGGTCCTTCAATTCTTCCTACAACTTCACTTGACACATTCTAATTATGAAGAACATTAACTTCATTTTTAGAGATCCTATCTTTCTTAAAACTCTCCAACCCGATTTTAAAGTTTATACCAGATGTGGAATTCTTAACTTGTGAGGAAGTTTGTTCTAGAATGGAATAACTCGCTACGGGAGATTTTCTTAATCTAAATACAAACTAGGGTAAAAGAATAACACACCACTACACTAGATACTACTAACTACTACTCAGAACTACTACTACTGAACTAAAATAAACACTAACTAAAAGGTGAAACTTTACTCTGACTCTAAACTCAATGTGAATGTGTGTGTGATTCAATTATCAATAAATACTAACTGTACAAATATAATACATTTCATAAATTGGTAATACTAAATTGTCTCATCAATATATAAATTACAATGTATTAAAACTTCATCATAAGTGACTTTCAACTTTAACTTCAAATTGGTGAAATTTGGACATCATTTTGGTGTAAGTGAAACTCACTCTAATGTAGCTGTTGCCGAATGTACCCAGTACCGTACTTTTCACTCCCATACACCTATCCAACAACCCCTCTTCACACTGTAACCGCGTCCCGTAAACTTTTATGTTATCCCAAAATCGAACTTCTAAACAGAAAACCCGAACTGAAAACTCCAACTGAATCTGAACACACAACAACTACAGTCACAGTGAACACAAGTATACAAATCTAAGAAATAAAGACTACTCCTAACTAAATACGTAAACTTTCTAACTAACTAATACTATCAAACACATCGAGTGGAATCTTTAATGACCAAAGTCATCAAATAATATATTTCGCCTAAATTACTTATCACTAGGACCTCCCTTTGCTATCCCCTGTGGTTCTTCCTAGCTAGGCTCTGCCTTCTGCCTCTGTCTGGGCTAGACTCTGCCTTCTGCCTTTTTTCTTTTTCTGCTAGACTTGCCTCCTGCCTCTCACTGGGCTAGACTCTATCATCTGCAGTACTTGTCTTCTTCTGATCTCCAAGCGCAGTCAGTCCTTCATGTCATTGCTACAAGGTGAATAGAAACCATTTTAGTTGTAGTGATATCAAGGTTAACATACAATATACAATCATTATTCATCTTAACTCAGATATCAAATCATCACTGTACAATTGGTAAAGTTTAACTTGAAAACTTGTTTAACTTGAATTACAATATGATCTGATAAGGTCGTACATTTGCCTATGCAATCTTAGTCGGTTGACTCAGCTGGATGACTGGGTAACTGTGATTGAGGGTTAAATACAGAGGGTCTCTGTTAAAAGATCTAGAATCTTCTAGGAACCCCTTCAGTATACCTGTGAATGCATGGGTACATGTGTAATAAATATTTTACCATCTTGCTCTATTTTTAAACATTGATTTTAATGATACCATGAATTTAATACCACAAAACATAGATGGTTGATGTGCATGAGACTCGGGTTCTATGTTGTTAATCAAGAAAGGATATCCTAAATACACCGATTCAATATGCCTCAAGAGTACCAGCTTCCAGATAGGGTATACAAATACCCTTTTGAGCTCATCATGCTGGTTCGTACTAGTTACTTTGTTCTAAATTCAATATTTCATTCCACAAAGCTGATTATAACTAAAAGCTTAACCAAAGGCAGCTTTCTAATGCAATGCTCATTTCACTGCTAGTGAATATATTCTTAGCTGAATGTATCAGATCCAAACCTTGAGTTAGAAAACTTTATATCACATAAATGATTCATGATTTTTTTTTAAACTTGATGAATATATATGATTTCTGCAGGCATACGAGCGACGATTTCCAACATGTGCAATGATACCTGCATTTCTGGGAAGTGAGACAATATATGAACACAAGAGTAAAGATGGAGCTGTTCATGTTATTGAGAGAAGATGTAAAATAGACGTTGAAGCTCCATATCTTCTTAAGAAGGTATTTTAGATTGACAAGTAATACGAGATTAATTTGTTGAAATGCTCTACCCTCATCCATGTTATGGTGATTTTTGCATAAATTGCTGTAAGTATTAGTAAACAACAGTTTATTTACCAACCGTCCCATTCCTTAAGTGTAAAGAGAATGAACCTTGGGTTAGTTGATGTTCATTGATTGTATCACTGTCACATGTTGAAACAATTTAATACCTTTCTCCGTGATAAGGGTAGTAAGATATTGCAATTTTTCTATGTATGCAGCTAATGTGTCGATCATGTGTCAGGATCAAAATACTTTATTTCGATGTAACGCCCACGTTGTTTTGCGCAGGTTTGTGGTGCCGACTACGTGTATTTCAATCAGAGAAATTCTCTGAACCTCCGCAACAGAACTCTTAACATCGTAGCTACAAATGAGACATTCAATAACCGTGTAAAGATTAAGGAAGAGTGTTCTTACAAGGTGAGATTCTTCAAATATTTGTGACAACCTTAATTTTATTTTTGTCTATCGACTCTAATTTACTATTTTACAGTTAAGTCTGGTTTCTTTAAATAGCATTCCAGCAAAATGAACGGTAGAATACTCATTACTTTGACTTGTCACTATAACCTTATAGTCCTATTCATAACAAAAATTTCGAAGAATGCCCTCTTTCGAGTTCCATCACTATAACGATTACATATATTTCTGCCCATGCTTAGTGCATCAACCTCAGGCTTTTAGTAATGTCAATTTGCTTAGTTAATTGAACGGTGTACTCATTATCTATGTCTAATGTAGTCTTGAGGTATTATTGAGTCTCATGAATGAAGATAATTGTTTAAATTTTCTTTTTTCCTCGGAGCCATTCCGAGAAAAATAAACAGTGTACAAGTAGTGCAGGTTGCAGGCTGATACATTATATTCGACGGGTTATTGGAAATTGACCAATTTGACGAGACTGCATATGTATCGACACTTATGTCATGAACTTTGTTGCTTGCAAACACGTGGAATACAAGATGTAAAAAGTGAACTGTAATATGTGGTACAGTGTTGAATATAGGTTTACTACAGTGAAGTGCCTACAGTTAACGTGCGGCATCAGCTGCTATAACTTGTACAATGTACTTGTACATTTTGAACAGCTGTGTTAAAAATGTATTTGTCATATTTTTAACACTTCAATGTATTTGACATTTTTAACAATTCTCTAGCTTAACTTCAGAGACTCTTATACTCTACAGGTATCGAGAGAAATTACATTGTATACGATGTACTTAAGAATGGTATATTTCAGCCGCACCCTGACAACGAAGAATGGACGATCTTTACTCAGCGTGCTACTCTCAACATCATTAACTTCTTTGGAATTGAAGCGCAGGTGGAGAAGCTGGGGATCAAAGCTTACCACAAAAACATTAAGAAGGTCCGTTCTGTCTTATTGCATTTTTGTTTTAATTAGCAGAGCAGAAATTATTCCGTCCAATATTCCTGGCTCACTATACAATATACAATATACTATACATATATACATTGTACAATGTACACTATACTATTTACATTGCACATTTTACAATTGATACTATTCAACAAGCCTTCTGACATCTAAGTGATCAATAGCACAATATCATACTCTTTAATTAACACACTTCATACTACTGCTTGCAGCTAAAGTGTGCCAGTTAAAATAGATCAGTAGTTTTACAACAATAAGCAGTGTTAACGTTAAACCACCTGAACACCACTTACCAAGACAACTTCACTGTAGACATGCTATATAACACACGTGTGTGTGTGTGTGTCTGTATGTAATTTTGTGCACATGCTAGTCATTAAGTGATTATCTTGCCTAATTGGTGGCGCTAGAACGAGTGTAACAGTTTAACCAACACGTTGCAATCCTCTATGTTTAATCTTCTACATCTAAGTTAGATAAGGTATGTTCACGTTGGGCTGTGAAAATATGTGGTATGAGATAATATGTAGTATGTGATAATATGTAGTATGTGATAATATGTAGTTTGTGATAATATGTCGTATGTGATAATATGTAGTTTGTGATAATATGTAGTATGTGATAATATGTAGTCTGTGATAATATGTAGTTTGAGATGGTGTTTTACAGTTTTTTTTTGTGATGTAGGAAGGAGTAAGGAGTTAAAGATCCAATGTCAAATTTAAAATACCGAGCAGGAACGCCAAACTTAGGTATATCTCAAGGCGAAGATTTGGTTCTTGGACCTGCAGAAATTTTCCTAATATGCCTTACCATTATGTCAAAATTCCAGCCTATTAGGCAATCTTTATAGGAATATTCACTGTTTATTAGTCTTTTGACTGTTTATTAATCTTGTGGCTGTCAAATTTTGGGTCTCTGATGTATTGCGCAATAATTCTACGTCACACCTACCTAGTGCAAGGCTGACAATTGCCTAATATAATGTATTGACTATTGACTAATGTATCATACTTATTTGATGTTTCCCTCCAACAAATACAACACCCCATTTAGTTTCATACTCAAATGAAAAGTTGAAAGTAAGTGTTACTGTTTTAATGTGCGAAATACCGGTAATGAAAGATAGTGATAAATCTATGTTAACGTGTAGCGTTCAGCAATACTAATGTTCCTCTAATGTGCTACTAAGACGTGTTTATAGATTGAAATCAGCGTGGGTATGTGTGCGTGTGTGCGTGTGTGCGTGTGCGTGTGTGCGTGTGACTAACCACATAGAACCACAACAATGTGATAATAGTGGGACTCTCCGATACGAAGTAATGTTCGCACTACCGGGCGAGTAGAGCTACACCAACGCCAATATATTTTGAGGATAATTCATAGTTTAAGTTGAGGGATACTGTACATCATCTACAGCATCTACAGCATTTACTGCATCTACTGCATCTACTGCATCTGCAAGATCTTTATTTCTTATATATGATCGAGAAATGCAAGCTTTTTACTCAAAATTGAAAATTGTCCAATTATCGCAATTTTTCTCGACTCCGTTAATAAAAGTAAATTCCGTCTAGGAGTATTTGGCTTCTAAGAGCAAATCTGCATAGTCTGATAGTGCATATATTTTTGGACAGTATGCAAAAGAAAATTTTGCGGAACATTTAGAAATGTTTTAAGTTTATGATAACGATGAAACTATCACATAAAAATGTTACGCAACATTTAAAAATGTTATAAGTTTATATTAACAATAAAACTAGCAAATTGAGATTTCACGTAGTTGCTTATTGACATACTTGAACTGACTGTGTGCCTTTCAGGGAAAAGAGATAATCATGTTTTACATAAAGCGTTTCAGGGAAAGGAGATAATCATGTTTTACATAAACGAGTTGAAGACAGAGGGAGTTGACACTGCTCCAAGGTGGACTCAGCCTGACAATGTGGAGTCAGAATCAGGTTTGTTTCTTTTGCTTCTTCGTTAACCTCTGTTTGTGAGATCGTCCACCTATCTGCCTGCCTGTTTTTACTTTTTGTGCTGGATAGTCTGCCAAATTGCTTATAGGCCTGCTTTTTCTCATTATATTAGGCATGCGCATGTTTATATGTCTGTTTGCGTTTGCAACATAAGATTCAATTAATATACGGACAGCTGCCTATTCATAACGAGTTTCAATATTATGGTGTGCAGTATACTGTACACTGACAGCTGCACACTAAACAGTTAGTTAGTATCGAGTATAAGTTTTATCAGCAGCTGCATTTAAGATCGGTCTCAACGGGACTTAACACGTCACACCTTTTGTACACATAACACATCACACCTTTTGTTCACTTGACACGTCACACTTTTTGTTCACTTAACACGTCTACAAGCACGTCTGACTATAAAAAACGTGACTATAAACAGATGTTAGGACGTTGATTGAAAAAGGAGACAAATTGTCAGATGGTTGTTTTATGTTAGACTGCTTTTATTGAAAAGAAGTTATAAACGGAACAAAGTTCAGTTATCTTAAGTTTTACTGGTGTTTGAACTACAACAGATACAGTGAAATTATCTTCACTGCGACCCTGTGTGCTTGTTCTAGCTAGATAGCATTATCTGAGTAGGGCCAAAACCAGAAAAAAATCTATAGTTACTTGACATGTTCATTCCAGCCGTATTTCTAAACGATTCTCGCCTAGTCTTAAATTCTGTTCTAAAAATAGCTCAGGTAATTATGCATTCCTTCTCGCGCCAGATTATTATGTTGTGGGCAATTACAAAGCTATCATGAATAACTTGTTGTTGAAAGTGGTATAATTGCTTTTATCATATGTGTGTTATAAACAATTCATTTTGTTTAATCGCACCGTCTCCAAAATGTTAGTCTGTTTTAAACACATGTGCTCTTAATTCAGACTAAAAGAGGTTAATAATTCTTCATCAGCATTATTTACGTTTAGATATACAGATTAAACGTTAAAACATGTGACTCTTAAAGCTATTGATAGAAAACATCAAGTTTTGACTTTTGAGTGTGCACTAGATATTCTTCTGTTCCTGACAAAGTAAAGTCTCTATTCCTCATAAACTGAAGTCTCTATTCCTCATAAACTGAATCTCTGTTCCCGTTATTTTCTCAAAATGAAGACAACCTTGTGGTTTCAGTTTCTCGTCTCTCCAAACTTTCCCCTGACCTCTGTTTTTCATTACGATCTAACAGCCTGTACGGCCAACACCTCCCCAAACATAACTTCATCTTCGACACGAGAAATCTTCTGAAACTTGGCACTGTCATACAGTAGATATAAAAGTTTGCCATGACATTGAGAAGTGGCAGAGCTAGCGCGATCTTGGTGAAGCGAAGCGGCATTGGTCCCTCAAACTGGGGCAAGTACACGATACCAATCCAGATGACATAGGGGAGGTTAGAGACACAGAAAACAAGGGTGGCAGTCAGGACGGTTATTATACCCTGCCAGCGTACCTTGCCTCCCGACCTCCTGGCTGCATCTCTACCTCGGACTAGAACCACTATGATGGGTATCGTGGATATTATCAGTATGACACAGGGGACAAACACTCCAACAATTGCAGGCAGGAAGAAAGAATGTACCGGGAACTTGATGTTGTTTGCTATTTTAGTCTCGTGAACGGTGTGGTTGATCTTGATGAAGTTCCTGTCTACCAGGAACATAAGTAGCGGTATAACCAGACATCCCACCCAAACAGCTCCACACACCACATGACCTGGTCTCTGTTTCCAATGTTTTGCTCGTGCGGGGTTCCTCACGATCACCAGCTTGCTGGTGGTTAGAGCACACATCTGATACAGTGTTACTGAGTACAAGTACATCTGTACATACACCCGCCAGTTTATCAGGTGAGATCCGCCAATGAACACACGACGTGCAATCACGTGGACGATCCGGGGCAGGACCTCCACGAAGGACAGAGCTAAGTCACAGACAGCGATGTGTTGGATCTGGGTGATTATTAGTGGATGAAGTTTTATAGCTCGGTATTTGGTAGAAGCTATCAAGATGATGACGTCACCTATGAGGGCTGAGATAAAGACAACGATGCAATAACCCAGAACGATGTAACGTTCGTTGTTGGGCTGTTCTCCTTCTTCGCTCATTCTGTTTTGAGGAAAGTTAGATAAACGTAATTTTAAGACATCGTATTTTACTAATATCATGAGGTTCTAATCAAACTAAGGTTTATAAAACTGCGTGGAGCACCGCACAACACGAAATCATGAACGTTCAAAGCTGTCAACAACCAACATTCCAAAAGAGTTCCAATTTGCAGAGTTAACTGAATGGCATTCGACATCCCATGTGCGATTGCAAATAGTGACTTAAACAAAAATGGACTGCATCTGTTAGTTTATTCAGGCTCTTTGAAATAACTACAAAATTCAACCTGGACTCCTCATCACACTAAAGACAACAATAAAAAAGAGGAACGCACTGCACTGGTACATTTCATCTCGCTCAAGAATGTGGGTGTATCCGCGATACTGCTCTAAACATTATTTTTACCGTGGCAGGATGAAGTAACCAAGGCGAAAGTCGCAAGATCTAACGGTGATGTGATCTTCGAGCTAGGGCTGGAAAATATAATGTCATTACTGCCATCACTGGAGCTTATTACTCTGCAAGAAACATGGAGGGATGTTCATTATTCACATGATGGTATCGTACAAAGGACAGGAAAAATTAATCGCGTTATTGCTTTATTACCGATCTGCCAACACTTCGCACCTTTGCTTGTACCGGAACTGCTAGGTTGTTTCACTGCACAATAAACCCTAGTCCTTGCGAAATATTATACGCCATTAAACCGTAGTAGCTAAACATCACAAATTCATGCGTTGAAGTACATTACTACGTTACATGATACTTTTTAAAATGTAGCTTATTTAGAATCATGTAAATAAGACAGACCAGAATGATACACGACAAATATTAGTACAACTCTGAGGACGAGGAAGTGAATGTAACTACAAAGAACTGAATAGACCAGTAAATCACCCGACGGTGTTAAAAGGAAGCGCGACTCTCCATTGAAGCCGTAGTTTCTAATTCAGATTCCGAGAAATTCAGGTCCGACCATGACAGCAAGATGAGTGAGTCCGGAGTCTAAACTCTGTAGTTTAATGTGTTATGTACTTGGTACTTGTATGTACTTACATGTCTAAACTTCCTACACTCATGAAATGCTCTGGCCCAGTGTTTACTGCTTGGTAGGGAAACAAAAACGTAGTGTTGGATCTTAATATAGCACCTCCCTGTAACATCAGGATAAAATCGATTTTTAGGGGTTTAAAACTCACGACCAACTGAAGATATATATCGGCATTTTACGCTTTTCTCGCATTCGTGGTAAATATTGCCAAGGTACAAAGTATGTAAGAGCGAATAAAGAACCCAGTTCGTATCACCCTGAAGTTGATTGATTTAGACGTACAACTGTACTTCTAGTTTTTTTACACTTGGAACTCTTCTTTGATATTTAAGTTGCTTAGCTAAATTATCCGAGATTCGATTGGTATTACTAGCTTTTGATATAGGAAGTCTGCAATAGATAGTTTAAACTTGAAATTACCAAGATTTCCCAACTCCTTAATGTAACACTATGCCGTGGGGGCCATGGTTCTGTGTTACCACTTCCTTGACCTGGTCACAACAAAACCACCTCATGCTGTCCTTTGTCAGGGAAGTTATATGTGTATGGGAGCACTTTCCGGTTGAGAGTGGTAATATTGAATCATCTATCTACCGAATATCAGTTAGGAGTCGGATAAAAGGAAAATCATTAACTGTGACAGTTGGCACGCACCTGGCACCTTCATATTTCTAGTGGCTAAAACTAAACAGCCGTCTTTAATCAAGCCATTGTGTTTCAACAGGATTTCGATTATAACCTGAATCCCGAACGCCAGGTTTAAATTACCTGTCAGTCGCTAACAAAGAAAAAAAGTCTGGACGTTCAAGAGAGCAGACGAAGCAAATGTACTGACAAGCATAATGATATCGGCATACAGAATTTTGTTAATAACCCTGGGAATACTCTTACAAACTTGACTTTAAGTAAATATGTCGAGACTTTATAATAGTGGAGGCTGGTCAAGTCGAGACAGCGGCAGCTTACAGGCAGTAATATTACAACGAATTTCGGGAAGTTCTGCTATCAAGAGCATCATGTCAATCTGGGTGTGGAGCAAAGAAGTTAACTCTGTAGATATAGAACTACCTAACCAACACACGTTAACTATATCGCTATCTCGTTACTCTACCTCCAATTTCGTGAGACACAGATGTTACCCACTGCCTTATGTTTCAGACTCAGAATGTGACTCGTTTGCCAGTGCAGATGACGACAGTCGCTTGGAGGATGTAGGAGGTAGGTTCAACCTTCACACTTTTTACTACACAACTATTACTATACAACCTTTACTTTACAACCCTTACTTTACAACTTTTACTTTACAACCTTCACATTCAACAATCTTTACTTTACAACTTTTACTTTACAACCTTTACTTTACAATCTTTACTTTACAACCTTTACTTTACAACCTTTACTTTACAACCTTTACTTTACACCCTTTACTTTACAACTTTTACTTTATAACTTTCACTTTACAACTTTTACTTTACAACTTTTACTTAACAACCTTTAATTTACAGCCTTTACTTAACACACTTTACTTTAAAACCTTTACTTTACAACCTTCACAACATTTACAACTTTTACTTTAAAACTTGCACTTTACAAGTGTGTTTATTCCGATATCAAGATAACATGATAAATTGTTGTGTTTTCCTGTTTGTCATTTATAGCTGGCAACTGTGTATGTGAAGTATGTGCTATTTACTTATAGTTACTTATATTTACTTAGTTAATTGGTTTAATTGTGTTTATCAAAATATAACCATCATGTTTTTTCTGCGAAAAGTGATTATAACTGCAGCCTAAAAACAAAGTTTGCTAAAAGTCTAAAAAGTTCGAGTTATTAACCTTTTGTTACTGTTCGAGTTTACCGTTCTTGTAATGAAATATAGCATTTAATAGTTCCATGTACAGCTGTTACAGGTAATAGCATTAAATATGTAGATATGTTATAAATATGTAGATATCATGTAGATATCACCTCGTAGGAATGTGACCAGGCTCTCTTAATACTTTTATAGATCACTCCATAATCACCTGATATTCGTCTTATTAATAGAACAGAAATATGAGGGAGATATGATAGGGGAGATTCATGATTGAAAGTACTAGATTTTACATCAGATTCAGGTTCGAAAATAGGCGATGTTAAAAAGCGTGAGTCGGAATGGGGGAAGCCCGTAAAGCATGATGTATTTTATTAGTGATATGCTCTTTAGAATAAATTGGCACGGCTTAACCAATACAGATTACAGCTGTAAATAATTAAGATTTATCGATGTTTTTACTCCTCTTACTCAATTACGTAGTTATCTTACATCATCATATTATCATGATAAATTTTTGAAAACTCTGCTCAGACTGTGCTTCCATACCTTTTTACGGTCAATGGTCTTGTTTGTAATTTTGCTTGTTTGTTGAACCACCTCATAAACAAACTATAGTGACCGTACGAATTGCATATTTAAAGGTAAACCTACTAAAATTATCAGAAAATTCACATTTCTCATTTGTATAACCGGCCATCATTGTCGCATGAAATGTTGAATATTATCTTGGTCGTATTTACATATAATATACGAAGCCGTAAGTTTACCTGTATATGTGTCCATGACTCTATGAGATAAGGTGTCTGGACACTTTCATTATCATACTATCGTTTAAACCAATATTTGTTATCTATGCTTGACTAAAAAGTAAACACGATACTGTTCTATCAAATGCTATCTGTAGACTTAGCATGCTCTATCGGTTATATTT
Source organism: Mnemiopsis leidyi (assembly GCA_000226015.1). Taxonomy (NCBI): domain Eukaryota; kingdom Metazoa; phylum Ctenophora; class Tentaculata; order Lobata; family Bolinopsidae; genus Mnemiopsis; species Mnemiopsis leidyi. The sequence continues at coordinate 426,622 of JH154313.1, read as the reverse complement.
CTCAATAAAACGTTTTCTTCTCTGTATCCATTCACGAGAAAAAGTGAATTTTAAAGTTTGTACGGTAAAGTCTTTACACAAATTATGTAATATAATATGATAATGTAATAATATTATGTTATAGGATAATCCGCGTGTAGATGAGTATATATAAAATTGATGTACAAGTTGTGCAATTGTTGTAAATCAAGATTTAACACTACATCACTACCACTCTTGGCTAATTATCACAGATGATTATGATGATTTACTTAAAATAACAATTTGATGGACCAATCCCCGCAGATGACTACAAATTAGACAGTGATTACATAAACACCCATCTTGGAGAGCTAAACCCGATGGAGGAATGTTCGATAATACAGCTTGCCAAGCGGATGAAACAAACATTTGACAAGGTAATTTGTAATATTATTATATTAATTTCAGAAAGACAATTGTATTTTAAGATAAGTTGACAAGTTAATTGGTGTTTTGAGATAACTTTATCCCTTAAATCTCATCCTTGACACTTCACCATCAATGGTCGATATCTTGCCTTTCAGAAGTATCGCTGGGAATTGGGATACTTAACCAACACATCTCTACTGCGATGTATAATTTAACAATTAAACACGATAACCAAAATGTTAAGTGTTTGAAGATTTCAGTACTTGAGAAATCATATCATCAGTCACGTATTAGGTGAAATCACGTACTGTTAAGATATTTACAAGATTGACGTGGCTCTCTAAACTGGAAGAATTAACCCCACATTCAAGTGTACGTGGTTTTCAGTTTAAACCTCTAACTTCAAGTGGTGTTTTGTTCCACACACCCTTTGTTATGAACACTTGCACTCAGACACATCCATGTTCTTATCTCTAGTTTCCAAGTTGTACTTGTTGTTTAAGTGAGGAGATGTGTTTTGTCTGTGTGAGATGACCCAAAACTTGTGTCCTTTATTTAACATACTGAACAATACAACTTAGTACACTCGGTCTTTATACTGTGTGTGTGTGTGTGTGTGTGTGTCATCTACTCAACATACATTTGTTTTTACTCAGTGCTAGAACTATAGAACCTCTTAAGCACTGCCTTTTTGGGGTGGCCCTGTTAACTTGAGAACAATTTGAGAAAATAACCGTGTATAATGTTTGAGAAGATAAATGCATAAAATGTTTAAAAAGATAAACGAATAAAATGTTTGAGAAAATAAACATAGTATTACGTTTCAAAA